>CALNHX010006001.1:0-97074 GCA_940337035.1 Agriotes lineatus | reverse complement strand
GTAGGCGTGTGTAAAAGAATTTTTTTTTTGTAATGTGACAAACAAAGTATATCTATCTAACGCGCAAAACTTTATATGCGGCATGTGCCGTGGGCTACAACGTCATTCTTCCATGCTCACGTAAAACTTTTACATTCACTGGAAAACTCTCACTTTTCTTAACTTGTAGAACAATTCTTTCCGCATTTTTTTACTGCGTTCCAACAACGTCGTATTAATTAGGACGCCTTCCAGAGGCGAGCGTTTCCTTTTCAGAGACTTTCCATTTGAAAAAATATTTTTTGGAACTTTTCCTTAGCGTGCTTTTAAAACTTTCTTTAGTGCAACAAAAGTAATAAAATTCGTCGTACATTTTAAATGCGGCATATGCCGCGGGTTTCAGCTAGTCTTAAATAAGAGGAAACAGCTTGTCGTAAAATTCAGCAAACATTAATGGCTGCTTGGAAGAAAATCCAAACTATCCCTGAGCAGTAAACTATTAGTTTACAATGCTACGTTTAAACCAATCTGGACTTACGGCATACAACTGTGGGGCACGGCAGCTAACACAAACATTGAAATCATAGAAAGATTTCAGGCAAAAGTGCTACGTGCTATGTGCAACGCTCCTTACTCCATAAGAAATGTTGACATTTTAAGCGATCTTAAAACTGATACAGTGACACAAACAATAAGTAAGTGTACTGACAAATATTTAAACAACTTAGAACATCATAATAATTCTTTAACTCTCAACCTCTTGGGCAATAGTGAAAACACTCAACGACTAAATAGATATACAATACACCCTTGGACTTGCCTCATAGACATTAAAGTAACAAATAGGTATTGATTAAATTATAGTTTAAGCAGTGTTAGGTAAACTTAAGGTTTAGGTCAGTGGACCTTAACTATCATGTTAATCTATGTCATTATTATCTATGCAATGCATCACATTTGCTTATTGTAATGATTATACAGATTGCAAATAGTAAATAAATTAATTTAACAAAAAATATATAAACTGCTACTGAAAGCCCGTCGCATCAACATACTAGGTTTTCATTACTACTCTACAACGTAATAGTATATAGTTATAGTTATATAGTTAAAACTATTGTACTGGTACTGCATACTTCCAGTACTACGATTTGTTTTTGTCCAGCACTCTGTTGTTTTCGCTGCGTGTTTTGAGTTATAATACGCGTGTCGCGCATCACCGATCACTGATTTGCCGTGATTGCAAAACATGTGCATTTATTACTTATCTACCACATAATTATATTATGCTTATTAGTTATACGTGAATAATATCATTTGTAATCACTAAAAAACAGACATTTAGAGATATTTTATTTGCGAATAATAGTTATTAGCGATATAAGGCCGTTAGTAAGCATATAACAAACGAGGATACATTTTTGGCCGAGACCGTCAGGCTGAGGCTAATGAATTTATCCCAGTTAGATGCGATAACGGCCGTTTGTCTTCGAATATTTTTCATAACACCTACAAAAATTTAAATTTTAGCTCAATTTCAATGAAAAAGCTAAATAGGTAGTATGACTTAGTAGTTTGAACCCACACCGCGCCGATGTGGTAGCATAGCAACGGTTGTTTACATCAGTCAAGTTGTGAGAAAAAATAATGCAGCAAAGCCAAAAAGGAAGCTGGAAAGCTGCAAAGAGGATTTTAAGAAATGTAAATGAGACGACAGATTGGTGTGAATGAACAGAAACTTAACTAGTTTCGTAGATGCAGACTGGGGAAACAGCAAGCGTGATAAAAAATCATACAGTAGACATGTATTCAAACTAGAAGGAGGCGCAATACCACGGGAAAGTAAGAGAGAAAAAAAAACGGTAGCTTTGTCAAATACATAGCACTGAGTGAAGGAACCAAGAAGGCAATCTTTTTACAAAATCTAACTTTTGAATTATTTGGTAAAAAGACTGGGATAACAATATTTATTGTTAATCAATCAACACAAAAAAATGGCCGATAACTAGATGTTTCATAACAGAACGAAACATTTCGATATGAGATATCACTTCATTAGACAAATGGTAGAAGCGGGCTTGGTTAGCTTGCAATACTTACCTACAGAAGAAATGGTAGCCGATGTAATGACAAAAGGATTATCATCACAGAGGCATCAGAAGATATTAGAATTTCTACGTACGCTGCAAAAGTTCCCACTACCAGGGGGAGTGTTGGAATAGTTTTAGAATGTAAGAGAATTTTTGTACTACTTCTATTAGTTTATAAACATACTGTACAGCTTATGACTTGCCATCCTAACTGAAACCATGTATATAATTGTGTCAAGTATAGTAAACTAGATGTGAAAAAAACATTACTAAAAAAATTTACGTCATAACTAGATATTATAGTAATTTACGATACAAGTGCGTAAAGATGCTTTACGCCTGTGTATCGTTCACTATTTTATCTACGATAGAATCTAAAAAATACGGTAAATATTAAAAAAAATCAAATGTAAGTTAGGATTACTAACAAACGGTCGTAATTTTGAGTGGTTAAAAAATTTAAAACACGTTGCTACTGACGACGTAAACTAATAAAAACATGTTATTAAACAGTCGTTTTACAAACTTAAAACTGCCAACTAAAAGTCAGTTTTACACACTGTCGTAGATAAAAATTTTAATTATCCCAATGTCACATTTCCATTAATCAGTGTCAAATTAAATTTTGTTAGATGGTTTTCAACTGTCGAGATCAAAAAAAGAACTGTGAAAGTAACGGAAGAAGCATTGAAGATTTCCGAGAACTATTCATTGCATAAAAAATTCACCAATATATTCAGATGCAGCCTATTCAGAGACAGTTTCCAAGAAATACAAAGAGAATGCATTACAGGAATTGCCCACAAAATGTATTTAAGTGGAAAAAAGCATATAAGAATAAAAGCAATGGTGTCCGAGGAAATTCCAGATTTGTTGTTCTCAAAAATCAATAAATAGCCTACCGACATTCAAGAAACTGGTTTTATATTCAAAAGAAGGTGGAACGATGGCTACTGCAAGCACAAAAACGGGAGACCTTGGCTCTAACAGTGAAATTATAACATCTTATACCGTATACCTAATCGAAAACTTTCAACGTCTAGAGGGCAGTTGATTTTTTTTTTAAATTAAATTTATGTTGGCAGTCATGAGTAAAGCTACTTAATAATATAACCTATACAATTTTAACAGATAAACTTAACTTTACAGGATGTTTAATGCCAAGCACTAGGTGGTTCTGTGTATGGAAAATGCAGCAAATCATTTTGAATAGCTGTAGTTGTTTTTGTTACTAACATTTTTATGTAAGTATTCAACAAGAATGTTTGTATTTGTTGAAATGACACTCTTGACATAACCTTAAACTGACAGATATAAAATTCCAATGTGACTTTTACTACCACGACTGCCAACAAATTTTTTTGACAATATAATTCCACAGGCATCTGGACGTTGAAAGTTTTCGATCATACTGTATTCATTGCAATGATTACAAACTGTATGAAATAAGTATACACATGCAAAATGTAATAAAACCCTTACAATTTTATGTCTTGTGATTTGTTGCATTTCCTTGACTATGCTATACATAATCTAGTCCAGTAAAATTGTCTGAAAATACCCTGTCACCTTAAAAAAATTGGCCCCGGTGATTGCTCTTGCCCAGTGGTTTAGGGTCATTAGACAAGTGAAAAACCAAAAAGCGGTGCCCCACCCCCTGCCAAACAGCAGCCATCTTGAAAATAATTAAATTTGTTTTTTCTCGCGACCCATTGGTCGCACAGAAAAAGTTATTGAACAAAAAATGAATTGAACAAATTTGGAACGAACTCCAAATATTACACTAGCAAATTTAAGAGCTTTACTGATCTGGGCCAAGCAATATGATTCTGGGCTCGTATATTCCTTTCCCATAATTTTCATTGTTTTTATTTATACCAATTTTTCTGTATCGCGGCAATGACCAAAAATGTGTAGAATTTCTGTAGGTTCTGAAAACCTATTCAGATTGAAACTACTTGAGTGACGTGACGATTTTACCTCCTAAAAGAGAAATGGTTACTTTGCTGCACGAGACTTTGAAGGGCTGTCACTCGGAGACTATTTAAATCAATTACATTATTAAAAGAGATTTTTGCATATTTTTTCAAGCACTACAACTTTCACATTCGCAATTTTCGGGAAAAAAACACCTCCACAGAGCTAGAATGGCGGAAAACGAGTTTTGGTAACTTTGTCGCCCTCTACCGTGTTAAGTCATTTTGCTGTCGCAGATGCTTAATTGCATTTCACACCTTTAGGGCAACTTGTTGCTATGTTAAAACCATTTTCAATCTTTGCGCACTAGCACAATCTCATCTTCCGCACATTTGATTCAGGTCATTTTGGTATTTTAAATAGCCACCTAGGCTTTAGGGCAGCGTGCCCGTATGCTAAACCCTTTTAGTTCTTTATTTGGCTCCATCGCCTAATTCCAGAATCATGATTTCGCACATATTTGGCCCCAAACGCAGCATTTCTCGTCGGTTGGAGCTCCCCTCTGATGGAGCTGTGGCAGCCGAGCGTATCGCCCGCAAGAATTCCGAATCTTCTAGAAAGCACGCCGTTGAGGCGTGATACCATTGGTGCCGGCATTAATTTGTTTTATTTTATCGCCCCGCGATTGGCTGCCGAGGTTTAGTCACGTGGGGACACGACCAAGGTGACCTGTGCCAGCGCTTCCCTCTGGGCATTCAGCCGAGAGCCGTCGATCGAGTAAGAGGTCGGATAGTGTGTTCCTTGGCGGGGGCGTCAGTCTTTTTCTCGGCGTGTGCTGCTTCAGCAACTATGTGACAAACGGTTTCGCCTTAAGGGCAGTTGACCGCAGCCCGTTGCAGAGAACGCTCGTGTGGTGGTTGTGAGTGTGAGTTTCGAATTGTCTTCGGCGTAGCGTGGGTGTTTTTGAGCCCAGTTCCTGCTTCCGTAAGTAAGGGGTCGTGCCCCCTTCATCTCGACCTTCGAGGATCTGTCCCGCAGAACGAAAGTGGCCCATTTCTCGTCGTCCCGTTGTACGCGTCCTGACGCGTCGCACGTCGCCATTATGGCGGATATGCACTCATCCCTATAGCCGTCGAACATCGAAGGTACCTGCCACCTAAGACTGCAGCCTGTCGCAACTCAACTGTACCAGGCTCGCCAACCGCCTACATATTAAGGTATGTGTCTTTGAACTGATTACCGCTGTGAACGCGAGCGAGCCGTCACATCTCTGGTGCCTACAGGCACTGTCGTCATATTTGTCCATGTTGCGAGTGCTAATTTGATCTTTGCTGTTCGCTGCATAAGGCGTCGCGCCAGCATATTTGTGCATTCATTCAGAATTGCAGACTGTCCATGTTGCGAGTGCTAATTTGATCTTTGCTGTTCGCTGCATAAGGCGTCGCGCCAGCATATTTGTGCATTCATTCAGAATTGCAGACTGTCCATGTTGCGAGTGCTAATTTGTTCATTACTGTTCAACATCTGTCGCTAGGTTTAGAGCGCGGGCGCCAGCTGGTGTTCTTAGTTATAATCTAGTTATAGATATAGGGCGACGCACTCTGCTGCCCCATTGTAACCCGTTAGTCAATACATGATTTGTTAGCTAAGGAAACTATTGTTTTGTTTCGACTTGTGCATGTTCTGTTTCAGATAAGCGCCCCCTTCATTGTACTGATTATTGTGCGACGGAACGAGGGAGCTTTGAGCGTACAGGTGGGTAAGACAGCTGCGTAGTCGCGGTCGGATTGACACTTAATTACAATCCTTGCATAAGGCAATCCCGAAATTGTTATTTGACCTTGCAATTCTTGAGTAATCCTATCGGCGGAGTATTTTGCGTGCTTCGCTCCCGTCTAACCGTCCAGGCCCGGTTAGCCGGGTTAAGACAGGCTTGGTGGCGCCCTCATGATTTCGACATACCCTATATATATATTATGCCGCAACACGCTTGCCCAGAACGTATCGTGTGACTCACGCCCGACTCCCTGAGCGTTCCAGCCGTGGCCTATTAGCCTATTTCGAACCGATTTCAGGGCAAGTGTGCCAGTTTTTCAGGACTGATTCCGTGGTGCGATGCTCACCTTGGGTGGGTGTCGTAAAGTTCTTTTAATACCGTAACAACCGTTAGCAATACCAACTTCTTGGTATGGCGGCAATCAAAAATGTGTAGAATTTTATTTCCAACATATTTTGTTCAATAACTGTTTCTGTGCCACCAATGCATAGCGAGAAAAAAAAATAATTGGGACTGGTTTCTTCATATGTTAAATTAATAAAGCACAGTATTCAAGTTAAATGGTGTTTAATTGAATTAAGGGCTGTGAAAGTAATGTAAAGAGATAAATTGATAGATGAACCATAAGTAATAAAGGTGGTTCGTGGTTGAGTGCAAGCTGAGTCCATTGGTGGAGCTTGTGTGCGAATGTATGGTGCCGCTCGTAAAAGATGATGACTGGTTCCTGAATTGGTGTAGTAACTTTAAAGGGAAGAAGCCGTGCAGCTGAAGGTGATGCAGTTGCAGCCATTTAGGATCGACAGGTAATTCTTAGTTTGAAGTTCGTTGAGGTCTTGGTTTCCAGACTGCCTAGTCCAGCGGTAGAATTGAAAATAATACCTGGAAAAGAGGATGCCTATGGAATTGACGTAGTGAACAGCTAACTAAGATAAGCATTCTTTTACCACATGCAAATTAATAAATACAATAGATAAGACTCGCTGGATTAAATAGATTGCAATTGGTTGTTTTATTCAGTATTAAGTGCAAGTGAGGTTATTTTAAAGCATAATACACCCTCACTAAAAAGAATGCGAGAATATCATTTAACCAAGTTTGTATTGGACCTGATGCCAATTTTATAAAATTATTATTTTACCCAATTTTAAAACCCCACCCTAATTTGAGTTATTTATGTTCTACCGAGATAGGCTATTGAAATAAAGATTTAATGATTAAACTAAAAGGCAGAATACTTGGCTATTCAATTAACTTTGTACCTAATATTTATAGCAGCAATTTTTGAGTAGCTACAAAAATCTAAATTAACATAGAAAAATAATACGTTCATTCATTGCAATATAGTGCTCAATAAACAATATAAAAACCAATATGTAAACCCATTACATTTCAAATGAGTGAAGCAGTATTACGAGAGTCAACTGTTGCATATCGTGACCGAAAATTAAAGTGTAATTTCTATGGTACAGTCGCTGTCTTTGAAAAATAACATTAAATATAGTTATATTTTTTGTAATAAGAAAAATCTAATTTTTTGTGTTGGGGTAAATGTAAATGCACTATTATACAGGGTGTTATGGAAATGAGTGCAAATATTTTAACCAGTAATAGAACTCGCTTAAACTAAACAACTTCTCCATGTACCATTTTTTTAAAAACGCCCTCAAAACTGAGTAAAAATTCAAAACAATTTTACTCTAAAAATGCATACCCGCCTATGGAATAATATGTTAATTTAATGGCACAAAACACAAAAAACATTTCTTTGATATGCAAACCAACAAAAATTGCTGATAAAACCTTTCGTTCATATCTGATCACCAACGTACTTTATCAATTGAGGTAGGTAAGTTATTGACGGCGTATTTTTTTGTGCAAGAACGTTTGCAGTTTTAATATACTTGTGTCATTCACCTGTAACTTAGATTTGCTTACCAAGCGGCTTGTCAAAGTTAGGGGAGATAAATGATTGAAAAAATATGCAATTAAATTAAAAACCATAAATAGAAAAGTTGTTCATTTTGGTGAGCTCTATCACTGGGTAAAATATTTGCACTCATTTCCATAACACCCTGTATTTCCATGAAAATGATTAAAGATTTCATATGAATTTATTTTCGTTTACCCCTTCCATGCCAACAATATCTATAGTATCTCGCAATCTGTTCGTTTTCATTTACTTACTCCTACGGGTTAAGATAGTAGAATAGTAGAATAGTAAAATAGATTTTTATTTGTGAGAATCTCAGGTAAATGTATACATTTAATTAAGTAAAAACGAATTACTTTATCGACCACTTGTTTTTAAGATATGCAGTCAACATATATCCGAATACACTACCCAAGTCTCGTGAAATGGAAATAATAAACATTTACAATATTTGTTTTCAGTAAAGTAACAATTGCAGAAATCATTCACCCTAATTAAAATTAAGTTTGTATTTTTTAGGCACTCGTCCTGAAAGGCATGCATTACTGTACAATTGTCATACCGAAAATTATGTCTTTGCAGGACGATTTTGGATTTTTATTTCCCTCGTCTGAAAGACAAAGGAAGTATTGTAATCACGAAAACATCACCTTCCGAGATTTTTTCAGATCTTCACTTTTCAGGGTCCCTAGATGACGAAAAACAGGTTTTCTCAATTCCGTCAGTCTGTCTGTCTGTCTGTTGGCGGTACTCAAACTCAAAAACAAGCTGTCGGAGGAAGATGATATTTTGAATACCTACACATTATACCGGGTGACAATGAAACTACTACCCACGCCCACGGCGGCATTTCGAAACGGCTTGAGACAGAAATATGCAATTCGGTATGTCGATAGGGTTGAAAATACTTGTCAATATTCAATTGTCATTGAAAACCATAGCAACCTCTGTTCTGGCCTACTCCGTTTTTCCGTAAAACATATCTTTAAGCGGCTCTATTTCAAAAACTATTAATTTTAGACATGGGGTATGTTAGACAAAAGTTATTTAGAATTATTCAGAGAGTCATAAAAATAAAAAATATATAGGGTGTCCCATTTAAAAATAACAAAGTCAAGGTCGACATTCAATTTTTATGTTACAATTGTTCACAATTTTCAACGCTATCGACATACCGATTTGCATATTTCTATCTCAAGCCGTTTCGAAATGCCACTGTGGATAGTAGTTTCATTGTCACCAGGTATATACAGTGTCCGCCAACAAGTCGGCAGAATGTGGGAAACATTTTTATTTTTAATTTTTCAAAAAACTTTTTATATATATAAATTGTGCTTGTCTAAAAACCTATTCACTCCCTATCATATATATCGAGTAATTTTTACTTATTTAGAAAATGGAGTTTTTCGAAATTGTCAAAAACCGAATAGTGCTATTTTTCGGAAATTAAGGAAGATTTAGGGTGTGTTACTTTTAGCTAACTGAACAATCCCCAAGTCTAGAAAACATCTATTTTTGTTCAACTTTAGCTAAAAATTCATTTTTCAGTATTTTAAATATTTTTCAAAATTTCACATATCAAGACTTAATATTAAAATTCAATTTTTTTATGTGAAGACTTTAAAGATTTATAATTGGGGAAAATAATATAAAATGTCAATTACTTCTTTATATTTTTTATTATTTACCGAAAAGTGGTATGTTCAATCAATTTTACGTTTTTTATGCAAGGCGCTTTTTAGGAAAAATATTTTCCAATTCTAATTAATATCTATTTAAATGGCTTCTAGAAACTCTATTATAGTCCTGTTAACGAATTACTGTTACAAAAATTCTGTAAATTTTCTTTTACAGTTGTCTAAATGAGGAGATTTTTCTTTATCCAATTACATGTTCTAAAAAATCTCCTCATTTAGACAACTGTAAAAGAACATTTAAGGGATTTTTGTAACAATAATTCAATAACAGGGCTATATTAGTCTTTCTTGAAGCCATTTAAATACATATTAACTAGAATTGAAAAATCTTTTTCCTAAAAAGCGCCTTACATAAAAAACGTAAAAATTATGCCAACATACTACTTTTCGGTAAATAATAAAAACTCTGAAGAAGTAATTACCATTTTATATTATTTTTTCCAAATCTAAATCTTTAACATTTTCACATAAAAAAATTGAATTTTAATGTCGAGTATTGATAAGTGAAATTTTGAAAAATATTTAAAAAATTGAAAAATCTATTTTTAGCTGAAGTTAAAAAATTAGGTGTTTTCTGGCCTTAAGATTGTAGAGTTACCTAAAAATAACACAATCTAATTGAAATCTTACTTAATTTCCGAAAAATAGCACTTTTCAGATTTTGAAAACTTCGAAAAACTCCATTTTCTAAATAAGTAAAAATAACTCGATATATATGATATGTGGTAAATAGGGGTTTAGACAAGCACAAATTATTGACGTAAAAAGTTTTTTTGAAAAATCAAAAGTAAAATTTGTTCCCATATTATGCCGACTTTTTGGCGGCCACTGTAGATATACCTGGCATGAAAACGTAAAAATTTCAGACAAATATATACAGGGTGCGCACTTTAAAAAAATAAAATTTTGTTTATTTTTCATTTAACTTAGTAATAGATACAATTAATAATTTGTACATAGTGCAGGCTTTATTCTTACCAAAAATGGGAGCCAATAGATACAGAATAAATGTTTTACGATACAAAAAGGAGGCACAAATTAGCACGTTACTAAATATAGCTGCGACGTAGAAATTAGAAAGGTCGATGCTCCGTGGCGCAGGTAGAAATTGTCCAGACCCTTACAATATCCCAGAAAACGTTGGGGCTGCACACGCGGTCCACCTGCCGTTCGAATTCGATCACCGGTAACGTTTTTTTTTAAATTTGAAAATGTATTTAATTTATTAGAAACGTGAAAATATTTTTACTCCTAACTTAATTTGATTTTTAAAATTATTGAGCGTCAGAATGTCGATGAGGGAAGTTCTGGGTAATGCCTTTTACAAATGTTTTTTCTTTGCAGGCCTATTTTGGAAAATTGGCGTTTCGATTGGTTTGCAATATTTGTTCACTGTAGTTACTAATGAAATCAAATACAAATATCTCTAGATTTTTATTGTAATGTTCCAATACTTAGCTAAAATGAAGAAAAACCGTAGTAAGTGCCTAAAAAATGTACGTAACTCATACGGAAACGCCCGTTACAGGACTTCGGCATCGGCCTGACATTTGCCTATGCGCCGTGTAAAGGTGGTCTTTTCGGACTTGTTACGTAAACTAATATTATTGTACGCTGTTCTCAAATAGCTTAAATTAATACAGTTTAAATACATATTTATTATTGCTATTATACTAATATTATACTGTATACTATTATACTAATACATATTATACTAATATCTACAAAACTGCGACTACAATTATTATGTGAAGTATCAACTCTTCTAATTAGAAGCGTTTTAAAGTATTACATTCGTAATTCAGTTAAGCTTTTAAATTTCCACAAAGTATGGACAAGTTGCAAGTTCAGACAATCTGGTTTGCATTTATGTATATTCTCAAAATGTTGTTCGCGGCCTAGGATCATAATGTAAAAAACGCCTGCAGTGAAACCATAAGTTAAATAAATAGAACACACAATTCTGAAGAAACTAAGAACTGCAGCGAGCAGGTTGTAAAATGCGTGTGCCACAATAAAAACGACCATAACTCATTCCAAAGTAGCCGCATATGTATTATTTAAAGGAGGGAGTAATTATTCGGAATAGTTGAGAAAGTATTCGATTATTGCAATTATAAATAATTCATTAATAACAAGTTTGCAGACTTGGCCAAGCGTTTCCAGTGTAAACATTCAATTCCAGTGACAACCACTGCTAAAATTCCGTCTCGTTATAGTTGTAACTAATACACCATCAGCAAAATCCCAAATGAAAAGGAGAAAAGACCAGTGGAAAACCCAAAAAATAATTTAACATTAACTGTGGCCTTGCGCGTACAGTTGAGCAAGATATACGACGAGTCCGCTTCGACAGAATGAGAAATCGCTAACCACATGTGAAATTAAGATTTAGGTTTTGAAGACCAGAGCGACCAGTGTTGTGAAGACCACAAAACGGGCAACATCAAGCGTTATGGTCGTCACGAGTAGTTTAATCGCGTGTGTTATCACAACACTCGCCTTCTTATCGGCTGTTGAAAGTCGAAATAAATGTAAGTCCGCCCATTCAATTTTTTTAAACATCAAAGCGATTTTGAACGCTATACGATACGCAGTTAAATTTAGCCCTTAAAGAATTTAAATTTCTACCGAAAAATAGTAAAAATTAATTGGTCAACTTTAAAAACCAACAGTTGTCTCTTAATTTTTAGTTTTTAACTGACAGATTACAATGAGACGATAACTATCTAATTTCTTGAACTTTAAACTTCTACATGGCCAAATACGCCTCTCAAGTACAATGTATTTCTATACTTGATTATCACGTAGTAGCTAACATGACAATTTTCATTAATTTGAACTGTAGTTGCTTTTGTCAACGATTCTTGAATTAAGTTGTGGTTTTTATAAATAATATTAACACGCCTGTCCATTACTTCTTTTATCACTCTAAGCGCATGCAAATTTGTTGTTATCACATAAACAAGCAGAACTTGATTTTCTCAATTTGGCAGTTGATGCAGCATAGTGCATATAATATAGTCTCTTTTTCACATTTAAATTCCTTCTTTGCTGTTTTCCATCTTTTATCATTTATATTTAGCCGCCTTTGCATCGCGTTAAGTTACAACACACCAGTATCAAGCATTTGCTTATTAAGCAATTAAAAATAGTGTTGTGTGAAATATTAATTTATACAAATATATAAAAAAACAGATAACCCTCTACAATGTATGCTATACAAATACATTGCACATTTTCAGGTTATCTTGGATTATCGAAGAGCACGCTCTTTTATATTACTCTTTATTATGTGTACAGCTACTACAAAAAAATAATAAATGTGTACGTATGCAACTATGCAGGTTCAACTAATATTAATTCTTTTGTTTTTCTTATAGTGGAGTAGGTTATGGAGGCGGATTGAACAATAGGGACTAAATTGATTAAATTGAATTTCTTAAAAAATTAAGTTCTATATTTTGCATAGGCGTTCCGTTCTCATCCCCTTGTTTGTATATTACAACCCGCTTTTACCTGCAGTTTTTAATTTATTATCGTATGCATCGTCACCATTTGTTTTTAAGCACAAAATTGAGGGCTATTTTCTATAAACTTCCAGCAACCATATTGAATTATACTCCCCTTTTCTGATGCTGACGTATACCTACCCATTTATATGTATTAATGTTAATAGTATTAAAAATATCCTTGCCAAGTGTTTGCTTCAACAACATTCATCTGTTAGTACATATCAAATATTCCTAGAATTTTTAAAATATATATTTGCTTATTTGCATATTTTATCGACGAATGTTGTTCATAATTTGTCGAGTTCTCGGAAATTTGTCAGTTATCAATACGCGATAATTTAAATCATCATAATTATCAAGTTTCAGCCAAACACTCTTAGAAAGAGACGCTTCAGAATAATCAGGTTAGCAGTTAAAAACCAATCGAAAAATAACTAAAATATTTTAAAATTATAAGAATATTTAAATATATATCATTTTGAATCTGCATTATTCTCCATAATGTAGTTAGTTTACGTAAATATATTGCAATTTGAATACATAACAATATTTGTCCAATTCTCACCGATGCGTTCACGCAATTAGGTTTTAATTATTCAAAAGTCACTCAACTGAATCGGTAGCCCCACATTCCCTTTAATATGCATTTTTAGCACCACTGTTGCTTAGGAAGTTTATATAATCAACTTATATTTTTTATTCAATTTTGACAGTTTAAAGTGTCATTATTAACTCCATTACAACCTTCATAAACAGTAAGTGTGTTATTCACAAGTGAAATAAACGTGTTTTAATTCATTAGTGAATTAGAAAGTTTAATTCACTAGTGACGATGAATGGGAAAATGTATATCTTGATTTGATTAATTTTTTATTCAAAATTTGAAATTGAATAAAAACATATACGCCACTTGAATTAAACATTTATTCACTCAAAGATATGACATCTTTTCGTGAATAGACATGTTTAATTCCCTTGGTGTATAATATTTATTAATTTACCGCTATCGAACCACACTGAACGCGTTTTTACTGTTATGCTGTGTTGCTCTTTGGGTTTCTTTCCCTCGTGTACTTAAAGGCATCCATTACAATGCCCTGCGGTATAATTTCGGTTGTTTTTTTTCACAAAATATATTCGAACATAAATATTTTTCTTTCTATTTCTTAATATGGTCTATTGATTTCGATTTCCATGTTTAATATTTTCTACTGCGTTCAATTTGTATTTTAGCCTTATTAAAAAGAATTTTACTAATAATTCTTATATCAACAGCAATCAGTATTAAAAGGTACCCGGTACTCTGATTATATATGACATTATTTTATAATACAATTAATACGTATTATTTACATACTGACGAAATGTTGACTACAGCCTTGATACTTTAATTACTATCTGTCAACAACTCTAAAAGTACAAATTATGTATTAATTCCGAAAACATTTATATCCATGGCTACTATCTATTAGACCAAATTCTATGTGAAAATTTGGTTGTTTCAGTAGTAATACTATAAGTACTTCGATATTATCGGGTTATATGTCCATAACTTGTTGCGCAATAATAAAAGATTGTCAGTTTGACAGGTTAAATAGTCCGACCGCGCAGTGGGAGGATCTGTCAAACTGACACAATTTGTTATTTTGCAAGAGTTTGAGACGTATAACCTATTCGAAGTACGATTTGATTATTTTTTGAGTAAATTTCAATATTAGAAACAAATAAGTATTTAATTGGCAGCTCGATTGGTTTGTATTAACCTAGCTGAAAGACATCTCCATGAAAACAACATCAAGTTGACAAAATTTATGTATTGCGTCAGCTAGTGAAGTTACTCTAGTATAATCGATTTTGTACAATCGAAATTATACAAGATAACTTAACTACATCCAGTCTTCTGATTGGTTGAAATCGCTACGAAAAATAATCACTTATAATACCATGAGTAGTCAAAGTTATGTCGACTATTTTTGCGGTGGTGTCACGAATGTCCATTGCGCTTTGGTATGATTAGGACGAGTGCGCCAGCACGAGTCCTAATCCTAAGCGCAATGGACATGAGTAGTGATACCACCGCAAAAATAATCTACTTAACTTTGACTAAGAATGGTATTCGAGGGACTATTTAATGAACCAAACTACTTTTTCAAATTAGTTTTCAGTAAATCTAGCAACAAACTGCGCAATTTCTATAGTAACAGAACACTAATGTTGACTTTTTCTAATAAAAATCGCATTTGTTAAAAATAGTCACTTGAATACCTTCTAGGAAGATATATCCACTGATATTTTTTTGATTAGTCAAGAAACGTCAGAATTCTGGATTTTCATTGGTCACTTTTTGGCAGATGACAGGTGAATTGAATAGTCAAAAATATAGAATTGCTAACGGTGTTTATTTGAGTGAATCTACTTTTTTAGGTGTAGTACATTGACATTTCATATATTAAAAGATATATTAATAATTTAATAACAACCATTTTGCGTCATTTTACGCGTTGATTTTTGTTTGCCTAGGTTCAAGGCCAAGCCAAAAAAGTTAGAATTGGATTCACCTATTAATCATACTATACAGTTGTACCGGATCTACGCAATCCTAACATTAATTCTAACAACATGAGTGTCACACAGTTCGCCATCTCATTGAACAATATTAACAAAATATACAAGCAAAATAAACTAAAGCTAAAGCAAATATGGTTAAAATATGTTTGATTCTAAATACAGACTAATGAACTACCGTGAGGCCATTTTGGTTTTTTAAAAAGTAAATCAAGGAAATTGACCTATTGTTGCTAATTGACAATATAATTAAAATTAGTAATAAGCACTTCTTCCTATAATTCCGTCATGTCGTTAATTATATAAGTAGCCTTATTGCTACTAGCGTAAAATACCACTCATATTGTTTCCACTTGAAGGTGTTCTGCTTTTAGAAAAATGCGTATCTGTACGTATTAAGTAAAAACAACTACGGGAACATTTTAAAATTATTATTGCTCTCTCACTATGTAAGTTATTTAGAGTCGCGATGCTATAAAAGTTAACGAACCAAAATGACCTTTCGCAATTACTTTATATAAAATACTTGGTTATTTACTCAATGACGTAGTACTAAAAACTGGTATTTTGCACGTCTGCGTATCTTTTGCACAGGTGCGGCTAAAAATACATATAATTCTTCTAACTTGGAGGGGAATACCATACTGCGTGGTAAATCCAGATCAGCTATGCGGCCCCATTCGTCCACAAATCGTATTTGTCAGACGACCATCTTCGAGGTGATCAACTTCTTCTTTATCATGCGAAATGATCTCCACGTTAATGGTAACAAACACAGCCAAGGTTGTGCCCTCGGGCCGAATGCGCTAATGGGCAATACTAACAACTAACTATGCAACTCGTGCCTTGTTTCTGTTTATAAATTACTATTTTATTAGTTCATCTCCTATTGTCACATCTAGTATATTTACCTTAACAAACTTTTTTTTTCAATTATGTGCAGTTTGCAACAACAACGGATCTGCCACCTTATAATCATAGGCGTAACTAGCGGGTGGGCCAGGGGGGCCAGGCCCTCCCCAGGGTGTGGTCTGGCGCCCCCAAGAAAATAGTTAAATACATTTTAAAATTTGCTAAACTTAGGTGGTTTGCCAACAATTCATTCCTCAAAATTTGTTCAGCGGTGGTCATCTCAAAACTAAAAAACCAGGGGAAAGGCTGTAAATGTTTTTTAGATTATATTACATCTTATTATAAGGAAGTGAAATTAATTATTACTGTATTTTTCAAATGATCAATTTATTGGTACAAACTACAGATGATGTATATAATCATAAACATTAGTAATGGTATATTTTAATTTTATAAAAGCAATCTCATTGATTTATTTCCTGCCATGATTCACAATTAGTGATGGGCTTATTCGAATTAAAAATAACCGGTTATCCGGTTATTGAAATAACCTGTGTAACTCGGTTTTCGTTCCAAGTATTCGGATGAAAAATATCCTCATCCTGATACGTACTACGTGCCGCGTCTCAGCGACCTGCGAGTGATCGAAATTCTGTAAATAATACGTCATTCACAACTCATATAACCTTTTCTACGTATGTACTTGATTGACCCAAGTGAGGCTCGCGGCTGCTTGTTGATGTTATTAAGGCATTTGAGACTCCCAGTCAACGAGTTAAATTTATGGGGCCGTTCCTATTAAAGATAACGTTCTGCTGAGTATGAGATTAGCTGAAGCTGTGTTGGTATTAATTTATAACGGCCTAAATTTTTGCTTCGAAACGCGGTTGATTATGCCTAATAAGGGATAAACAGAATATCGTAAAATATTCATATTTAATTTTTAATAACGGAGCAGTGGGAACAAGAAGTGGATTTCGATGTTGAAAATTTTAAGTGTGCGTCCTTAGAATCGCGGAAGGCTGAACGTAGATAAATTATGGATTCTAAAATATACCGGTATGATGTGCAATCGAAACAGGAAGGGTGGCTACTAGAGAAATTTAGGAACTAAAAATAGATTCAATAGATACTTTGTATTCGCATATTTATAATTTCTTTATGATTAGTATTGATATAGCTATTCTCAATGGTTTAAACTCCTTAGAAATCAAATAAAAATCATTTATACATATATTATAATTAACGATTAACTGAGTTCCTCTGCTATCTGCAAGTTACGATGGCGATGCAGATGACGGTGAACCGCCAACCGGCTGACTTAATCGAAACGATTCGAGAGCCAAAATTGATTCGAATGATTATTCAAATAATCAATCGGTTATTAATATGATTCGAATGCAAATAATTCGGTTATGAAAATTGTCCGGTTATGCCCATCACTAATTCACATGCCGCCAGGTTTAATAATATTCTCAAATAACAAAACGCATTTGAAGCAAATATTGGAATAAATTTCCTCTCTTGGGGCAAAAACTGTACGAATTTACATTGATGTAACTGTAGTCTATACAGACTTGAATTATCAATTTTCATTCTAGACAAATAAGGGATGATTTTATAATATTTTTTATTTTTTTTAAGTTTGAGAGGGGCTTTAGCTCCTCGATCCCCTCTCCTGGCTGCGTCACTGACCCCATAGATTTCTTTAAACGATATTAAAAAAGGTACTTCGTTATTCAGTTTTTCAAATAGTGCTGTAACTAACAAGAATTTTCACCAAGACATTTTTTCATTAAAATATTTGCCTTTTTCATTTTACTTTATTGCAAAACAATATACAGGGTGATAATTCTACAATAAAATTTAATTTAGTAGGTTAGCTTATCAGATATTTAAAAAATACTGAGCATTCTTTATTTTTTCGTATGTACTGGGTTGACTAGTTTCGATGTTTTCATAGGGATCTCGATAACTATAGATGTGAAAAAATTAATCCCCATCCTCGATTGCAATGGTGCAAACCGAAATTGGCTATCGTGTGTTGTTTTGTAGTTATAAACAAAAGTTCGATTTTTGGACTTTTCGTTTTGTGGCTATATCTCGCTTTTTTATGAAAATAGAAAAAAGCTATTTTTACGTTCTTTATGCACCTTCAACGGACTGGCCGGGGTCCAAGCGGACCGGCCGGGGTCCAAGCGGACCCCAGACCATTATTTTTTTTTAATAACTTTCCTAATTTTAAATGTAGAATATCGGGCGGTCATCTATCTTTTCTTTGGGGTTTCCTCTATCTGTTTATTATATTATTTCGGGTATAATCATTTTTGTTTCAGTTTTTTTACAATTTTTTTCAGCCTGGGTCTGTTTAGACCCCGGTCCGCCTTTACAGAGTATTAAAATTGGTCTGAATTATTTTCTATCGAGTAAGGCAATCCTCCAGTATTGTCTGTAGTTATCCGTTCTTTGTGCTTCTAAGCGTACTTCAGACATTTCACATTAGTCTGGGATTCCTCAAACTATAAATGTGCACCTGCATGTGCAAAATTCACTTAGTTTCTGTTAGTTTCTCGTATTGTGCGGTTGAATACAGTACCGGTCCACAATTTCAAGATAGTAAGCGCGTTATAGATGAAGAACTGTTGTATTTTCTTGAGAATGATGATCCCGATGTTGAAAATAATTATGATGTTGAAGTGGCCGCAAGTGATGTAGAAGAAGATGTCATAACAGAAGAAAATGGAGAGGATGACGTAATTGTTGCTGATCAGGAGACGGAATTCGAATTTGAAGCCGTTGCAGAATCCAGCAGTTCGAAGTTTTGCAAAATATGTGGCAAAAGATGGAACGGAATGATCCAAGACCCCAATAAACACACAAGCTAAATTACCAAAAGCCAATATGACAATGACATAATCGTAACTGAGACGAATAGATAAGCCAAAGCTTTTTATAATAAACGCAATGACGAAAATCCGAACGATACTAGAAATTATAAGCCCGTTGACGCTATCGAAATCAAGTCTTACATTGGACTCCTTCTCACATTGAGCTCTGCATTGTTCTAAAGAAGCTGTAGATATGATTTGATGTCAGGATAGAGTTGATAAAGTGGCTGGTGAATAGGTGAATATGAGTCTTACAAACCAGATATAATCTTGCACTATAACAAAACAGAAGGTGCTGTTGATACCACGAACAAGCTGGCTAAAGAATATACAACATAGAGGAAAACAAATCGGTGGCCGATGGCAATATTTTATCCCCTCATAGATATTACAGGCATAAATGCTTATAAACTCTGGATTTTAACGAAACCTGATTCGCTGAGCAATATATCAAATCTAATTGAAACTGTGCGAAAAGAACTAATAAAAGGAAATATTATATGCCGATACAAAAATAAACACATCCAACTAAATAGAAAGCGATGCATGACTGATGTTTTCCCTAAGCTATTGGAAATCTTCCTAGAATGAGCTGATAACGCAAGTGACAGAAGAGTACTTTGCTACATGTGCCAAAGGAAAAAAGATGGAAAAAGTAAGAATAAGTGCGTGAAGTGTAATTTTGGGTGCTTAGAACATTATGTTTTTGAAATTCCATGTAATCAGTGCAAAAGTTTAAACTAAGTAAAATTTGGAAAAGTTTTTTACTTTGTTAGTCTTTAGAGTAATAGTTTGAGTAGTTCTATTAGTATAAATAAAAATAAGAATTAATAAATTTGTTATTTATTGTCCTTAAACTGATACGTCAAGTATGTGCAACCGTTCCATGACATTTTTTCTTGGTGTCCGATTGGACCCCGGTTCGTCTGCATCGTAATTTTATGAGGCCCGTCCGTTGAAGGTTAAGAATTTAGTGACATATGTTAAGCCATTTTGCAGTCTTCAGCAATTTAATTTACCATTTTGACAGCTTACAGCAGTATGAATCCTTCAGAACAGCCTGTCTGTACCCTGTACCTTTAACCCGTCTTTATCTACTCAATGTTAGCAGTAATAAATTCGAACACCCTGTAGTTTAGCGCAGTTACCTCGATTTGGGCCACCCTTTACTTACTGACCCTTGCACGTGGCTTTAGTTCCGCAACGCTGGTTTCAGGCGTGTTAAAAATTCCTGTTGGAGCAAATGAGAGGGCCTCGTCTTTCTTGTCACACCGACATTATTTTGTTTTATCCGGTGAACGATTCCGCCTCACGATTGGCTGTCGAGTCAGCTTGGGGTGACACTAGTTTTTGGGGATTTTCTTTTTGGTGTAATGGCACTGCTGTAGAGTGATATTATTGTTTGTTAGATTGTTTTTTTATCCCCAGTTAGAGAAAATTGTGCGACAAGGATAGATTAAAAAACACTAATGGCGGTATCTTACACTTTAGTGTGTTAATCTAGTGACCTTATTCGACGTTCGATGACAGGGAACAATGTGACAGTTAATTCAAGTGCATAGGTTACTAGGGTATTACTCTAAAAGTTTACATTGTGAAAACATATGTGTAGTACTCAATTCTTTTAGCGACAACCGTACCTTTAAAAAAATTTAGTAACAGATGTTCGGAACATGAATAACAATTCAAAGCAATTGCAATTTTTAATTTAAATATTATAATAAATATGTTCAAATAACATTTTTGTGTATTTTGAAAAATAGGGAAACTTTATTCTTAGCCATTTTTATTTTTTTGAACCTCTACTTTATGATAATTTCCACAAATGTAAATGTATCGATTTCTATTTTGGTACACATGCTTACTATTATGTACTGTGCTGATTAAAAAAATTTCATAAACCAGACTTCACTGTAAGAACCACTTTACCTGTTTTTAAAATCTTTTTTAGCTCTAACTTGGTTTTCTATAGCATTTTTGAAAATTTAAGGTTATTATCTAAAAGAGAATTAAAAAGTGTAAAAATAAAGTACACTTAGGTATTAGTCCATAAGCGTAAAAGCAAACGTTTTCCTTAAATTGTTATCATAATGACGTGCAATTATCAAGTGGCCATGATCACAAAAACAATGGGTAGTGATTGTGATCAACAATAATAATACCAATTACGGACGGTGGTGACATAAAACTAAACATTTATACTTACAAAAATACTGCGATATAATGAACATTTCAGAATTGGAGAATTCATTGTTGTGGCATTTTCGTAAACACAAAAGACAAAATTTTATTGTCGCCAACGTCATTAATTGCTTTATTATTGTTGTGATCACAATCACTAGGTACCCATTAATAATAATTGCACATCTTAATGACAACCAAAAACGTTTAATGGGCATTTTAAAGTAAACAGTTGCTTTTATGCTTATGAACAAAAAGTACTTGGGCTTTTTAATTCCCTTTCAGATAGTAACAATTTTTTTTTTAAATATTGCAAATAACAAAGTTACGAGCTAAAAAGAATTTTCGAAAATAGGTAAAGTGCCTCTTACAGTTAAGTATAGTTTATAAAAAAATTTCTTCTAGTGCAGTATATAATAGTGTTGCCAGCGTGGCCGAGCGGTTAGGGCGTCAGGCTGCGGTGCCACGGTACGGGGTTCAATCCCGATATCTGGCAACTGGCGGGCGGCCCACTCAGTCCCTTTAAAAATTGGGTACCGAAGCCACAGTTATGGAAGTAGAGAAAGTAAGGCAGTCTTGAAGGCGTGATGCTAACCACATCACCTAGTACGCTGGTAACGCTGTGCCAGATGACTGGGTTTCGGAAAGAGATATTTCGGCGACCCTGACTCGCCTTGTCTCAGGCCATGTTCCTACATGGAAGGAAGTGCCCGGAACTAACTATATGTAAGCAATTAGCTGGAGGTTTGGGGAAACGTTGGAGAACATAGAATTTGCAGACGATGCCTGTCTATTGACGGGAAGTTCAATACAAATGCGAAAAAAGCTAAACAAACTGAAGGCAGAAGCAGCAAAAGTAGGACTAAATATAAATAAGAATAAGACCAAAATCATGAAAATATAAAAATATGAAAAGAAAGCAGGGACAGACAACAACGAACCCGACAGAGATCAGATAGAAGAGATAGAGAGATATACTTATTTAGGAAGCATTATAGATAGAGGAGGGGGAAGCGAAGTGAACATAAAAGCAAGAATACACAAAGCCCAAGAAGCCTATAACCCACTTAAGAAAATTAGGCAGTCTAAAGAAATACACATGAAAACTAAAATTAGAATGTTCAATACAAATGTGAAAACGGTATTGCTATACGGCTCAGAATCGTGGACAACAAACGAAATACATGTAAAGAGGTTACAGATATTTATAAATAAATGCCTCAGAAGAATCCTGGGAATATACTGGCCGGAAACAATTACCAATGAAGAATTATGGAAAAACACAAGAACCGATACAGATAACAATAAAAAGAAGAAAATGGAAATGTATTGGTTATACATTGAGAAAACCGAACACCGACATTACAAAACAAGCACTAGAACACAATGTTAAAGGAAAAAGAAAGAGAGGAAGACCAAAAGCCACATGAAAAAGAACACACAAAATGAAATCACTGAAAATTGTTTACAATGGAATGAAATCAAAGAAAAAGCAAAGGATAAGAGCGAACGGAGAAAACTATGCGAGGTTTTGCGCGAAGTGGGTCAGTGAAAGACAGATAGTGCCAACAAAACACGGAAAGGCAGACAGTGCTAACAAAACAGTGAAAATACCTAGAACGAGCAGGTACAGAACTGGCAATTCTGTACCTTATAGGCGGAAATGCCTAAAAATCGTCTGAAACCGACACCCTATGCTTCAATGGAACAGAACGATTGATGATGATGATGACATAATAGTAAACAAGTGTGCCAAAATTTAAATCGATATCTTTACATTTGTGGAAATTATCATTGCTTTTTGTAAACACAAAAGAAAAAATTTCTATGTCACCAACAACATAATAGTTATTTACTATACAAGTGGCATAAGAGCATCATTAATATACGTGTGTGTAAGCACACAAGTATAATAATGATGCATTATCACACATGTATTGTACAAAATTTTATCTACGACTGCCTAAAATTGAGAAAAGTGCATTAAGAGAAATGCCAGATCTGTCATTTTCAAAAATATTTTAGTAGCCAAATGCATTATGTCATTCATTATCTAACTGAGTGGTGTAATGGCTTCATTACCTAACGGAAATAGTGTCAAATGAGTGACGTAATGAGTTACTTATCCCACTGGAGTAGATAAATAGTTTTATCATTGTTGTTTACTTGATCGCAATCACTACCAATTGTTTTTGTGATAGTTATACGACTTAATGACAACCAAAAACCTTTGATAGGCATTTTAAGGTAAACAGTTGCTTTTATGCTTATGAACTAAGCGTACTTTATTTTTTAATTCCCTTTCAGATAGTAACCTAAAGTTTTAAAAAAATGTTACAGATAAAAAAGTTAGAGCTAAAAATAGTCTTCAAAGATACGCAAAGTGCCTCTCTTACAGTCAAGTCTAGTTTATGACCATTTTTCTGCTACTCCAGTGCATAATAGTAAGCGTGTGTACCAAATTAAAAATCGGTATCTTTACATTTGTGGAAATTATCACAAAAACAAAAAATTAAAAATTGAACTTAAAGGCCGTATAACTTCTTACTGGAGGAACTTTGTACTAAGGTATATTAGGTTTAACCGATTTATTATAACCTAAGTAATCTATTACTAATCGGTGACCCATTCTTTTTGGGGTACCCTGTATATCAGTACAATAGAAAAAATGCATCTTTCTCATTATGCCACAGCTGACTATGAGTTCCATATAAAAAACTCCCTACACCTTGCGGGGTATAAGGGAATATGATTATATGTATATACTGCGATGGTATTAAGCCCCTACAAACTCAACTCTGATAGCATTGCCATATTAATGGATATTTCATTAAAGCTCAGGGTGAGGCATTTTATATAACTGCAAGGCCAAACTTTGAATTTAATAGGTAGATTGAATGCATTGGTAAAGAGATGCCAATTAATAGCAGTATAATTAATTAAAGAACGGTTTAAGCAAAGCTCAATTCTCACAGGGATTTAAGTTGAATGTAAAATAAAATTTAAAATATGAGGTTTGTGCAAAGTAATGGCCGAACTATTAATTACAAAAATGGTTTGCAATAAATTGAAGCGAAAAATTCAATTAAAGTTAATCAGTGAAATATTTGTCAGGGTTTTAAAAAGAAAGGTAGGAAAAGTTAGATAAGCTAATAAACGTTGCAACGAGCAGCTAAGTAGGCTGAAATTAAGGCATTTAATGGAAAATTGTAAGAATCAACAAGCCAGGGTTATATAAAAATGAAGAAAAGGACACAGCAGATGAACTAAAAATTGTGTGGAAAATCAGACAGGTGAAATCAAGGGACGCCTTGGTGAAGGAAGTACTCTCATAAAATTAATCAGTGCAGTGACTTATGTGAACAGTTTAAAGCAAATTAACAAACGTACAGTGACGCAAAGACTTGATTAACTAATTATAAATGTGGACCATAATATTAGAATAAGAATTTTGTACATAATTGTAGTTTTTTAGGCAAAGTTAGATTTATAAGTAAGCATTTTGAACTTGATTCACATCCGTTTTTATTTAAGATTAAAACTAGCAATTGTTTATGGACTTGTTTATAGCGGATATTAAAATAGAACAATTGAATTAATTTAAGCATTGACATGTTGTAAAATGTACTCCTGAATAAAACTAATTTTCATATAATAAACATTATTTTAACAATAAAAATTATACCACTCAATTCAGTGCAATTTCGTGGTCGTGTGGTGTTATTTGCATCGAAATCCAACACCTAAAGTTGTAAAGTTCTCCGAGCCCGAGTGACCATAACCTAACATCGGAAGCAGCCTATTTTGATATCTGTGTGGAGGCCTACAAGTTGAGACAGCTCAGAGGGGAAGACTCCAGAGCAGCGAGCAGCTACGTGAGCACGTGTTTCAGGGATTCCAGCAGGATCCAGCCCATAGCAGTCCAACAACAAGACCAGCATCGCCGTTAAGTCCCGATATAAGATCGGCAACCACAGGTACTGTTTAAACCTAAAATTAGCTAAGTGAGCACCGGGAAGTTTATGCAAGTGTAGCAAGAGTCATACCCAAGGCAATACAAGCCATATTAATTGCTGTTAAATAAATCCAGCCCGCAAAATAGCCCAACTCCATAATTTAGGGTTATGTGACAGTTAGATCCGTAAACGACGCCAACTAAAACAAATGGTGCGTAAATGTGGGCCCCCTTTAACAAATGCTAGAAAATTCACGATCGCATTTTGCCAGCGGAAACCATTTTAATTTAACATATGACCTACTGTCGAGTATTTGCTTGTGCGCAGTAGTACGAAGACGAAGTACAGAACCGTATTAAGTTAAATTAAGAATAATACATTCAGCCCAATTGAACCTAACCGAGAGAAAGAGAAAATGCTTTACCGAAATTTGAGCTAGCCATAATAATTATTAATACTTACAGATAAATAAAATATCAACAGGGCATATAACCATTTATTTCAACGAGTTAGTAAATTACAACTCCTTTTAATCGTCTTAGATATAAAATATTTGCGAGGTGGTTCTTAATCATTTATTTAATTAATTATATTAAATTAAAAGAGCATAACCTTCTCAATACTTACCGGGTGACAATGCGACCAGGGCCATGCTTGTATCTCCTTTATGTATGAATCGATTTGGATGAAATTTGATATGTAGATATTAGACATAATTTCTGAGTGATGGATAGATAGTATAGTTGAAATGCCCAACTTTTGGTTTCATTTTTTTTTTTAATGGATCACCCTATACATTTTAAGTTTTTTGGAATGCTCGGCTCAGCTTACATACGATACTGATGCCAAATTTTAATTTTTCTAAACAAAAAATTCTTTTTTTCAAATTTAATTTTTTATTGCGGTAGGCCATGATTGGAGAAAATGTGTTCTAAATTACTCTAGTAACCCATAATAATACCTATTTTATTAATTTGATCAATAACAAATCGGCCATTTTGATTATACCTGCCTCTCAATCCGAAATTAGTTTAATATCCCCGTAACAAGTTTCATCCAAATCTGTTGATAAGTAAAGGAGATAGAGACATAACCCTGACCTCATCGTCACCCGGTATAGCGTGTTTCCCGATTGAGTTTAACATACGTATTATAACCCAAAAATTTTTAAATTGTAGTTTCGTAATTGGGAGATTGTTGGTGCTTGCCCTCAAACTTATTTCCGCCATCATTTTAATTCAGTGGAAATCGAGTACTCCTTGATAACTCAGCAATAATTTTTTCAGTTTTATGTAAAGTACTATAATTATTAAAGTGATAGCAAAAGTTTATTAAGGAAGGTTGCTGGAAATGTTCTCAAATACTAGTATGCAAAATTTAAAAAAGATCGGTTGTGTTTAAGAAAACACAGTGAGCATAGGTATAAAAATAGCAAATTACGTATTGCCAATTTACCATACTGTATACCATACTCAAGTTGCTGAGATTGCCAACAACTTTTCAGTAGAAATATAACAAGTGCTTGAAACATTTCCGGAAATATTTGCAAATAGGTATGTATTTTTCAGTAGCAGTGCATGCCAACTGAAAAAATCCGGACTTTGAAGGAGGAGGGATTTTTTCTTGGAGGCATGCACGAATGTTTTTGTTAGAAAAAAATAGCTGCTGAACATTTTTTCCAAATATTTCTATAGGAAATTTTTTAAGCCGCGTTATATTTTGATAGAGGATATCACGAATGAAAAAAAAACAGAGTAAAGAAAACATTTTTATTAAAAGTAATAACAAAACAAATATCTAAATACTAAAATTTTACAGTTTTTTTTGTCAAAACTACAATAAGTGGAAATTTTCAAACATTTCCGATTATCAATAATCACCGTTGCTATGAAAACTTTCCAACTAAATATGCATATGCATAAGGGATATTCTGTTATAGTTATTAACGACATAAGGCCGTTAGTAAGCATCTAACAAACGAGGATGAATTTGTGGCCGAGGCCGTCAGGCTGAGGCTAATAAATTTATCCGAATTAGTTAGATGTGATAACAGCTGTATGTCGTTGAATACTTTTCATAACACCTACAAAAATTTAAATTTTAGCGCAATTTAAATGAAAAAGTTAAATAAAATGGGTGTTAGAAAACTCGTCTTATCAGAGTCACCTATGGAAAAAAATTACGTTTGGCAATACTGAAAAGTATTGCTGGTGACACTGTAAGTCTATGTCAAATTCGATCAGTGGCGGTGATATGCATAAGCGGGAATAAGTGTTGCTTAGGGGCCCGGGCCCTTAGAGGGCCCTTTGGGGGGCCCGGTAAGTTCTGTATTCGCTTATTAAATATTTCGATATCTTCTACTTCATTTGGGTGTAGATTGATAGCACTGCAACCTCAGTCCCCACTGTCTGTTATCAGTCATTACGTCATCAGTGATCAGCCTTGATCTGAAAACTTTGAAAAACTAACAAACATTTTGGAATTTTTAGAACCGAAAAACGTTTTAAGAATGCCAGAAGCTGAACAGGTCTGACGTGATTTGCTTCAGAAAAATTATTCTGATGTCCTCAATAATAAAAGTTTGTGATCTTTATCTCCTTACTAAAAGATTGTTCCATATTTGACAAGTTTATTCCTACAGAAATATAGTGTTCTCGAAAGCAATTTTGGCGAGATTATTACTGCATTGGTTTTATTCTTGACTCTACCTGTCATTAGCCACAATAGAAAGATCATTTAGCAAGTTGAAAATAATAAAACATTATTTAAGGAATTCTACCAGCCAAGATAGGCTACATGACTTTTCCGTTTTGTCAATTGTGTAAAAAGCATCGTCTACGATGGACATAAAAATCTTGTGGAACAATTTGCTGTCACTAAGGTCAGAAGGATACATTTTTATTTCTGATCAATTTATTTTTACGGTGTATTACAGGAATTAATGATACAAATAAATACTAAGTATTTGTTACCTATTTTGATGTGGGTTCTTAGGATTTTACCTGAATATAATTCTATTTTACTAGTGTTACCTAGGTAGATATTTATCCATCAGTTTTCTTTGTATTTGTGTCTATACCAACTTGAAGATTTTATTTAGTTTTATATTTTTAATTGATATTTTGTTAGATATGTTACTTATAAAATGTGTTAAATGTTAGGCATTTACTACTCTACTTGTGTTGGTTATAACAGGATGTTATTTTATTTTTTGTTAAACGTTTACTTTATATACTATAATTATGAATATACAATTCATTAAGAATATAAATCGTTTTACAGGGTGGGCCATTTTTATATTTGCTTAGGGGCCCAAGGTGCTCTTGCACTGCCACTGAATTCGATGTTAGTAGGTTAGGTTTTGCGTCAGTTTTGACACTGCTAACTTTGAATTTGACATAGACTTACAGTGTCACCAACTATACATTTCAGTTTTGCCAATGTTAAAATTTTACTGTTTTGTTATTTCTTAACGGCCTAGGCTGTTAAGTGTATAACAGCCATGGCTGTTATGGGGAACTTTTCCGTCAGGTTGACAGTTCTGTTATTCACAAATAACAAGTAGGTGTTATGAAATAGTAGTTTGTATACCAAGGCACTGAAGTTTAGCTTTTTATCACGAATTTGGATTTAGTTGGCGAGGCCCATAGGGCCAAGGCAAATAAACCACATGAGGCTAAAAAAGGAACTTCAGTGCCGAGGTGTACATTATGTTTTATTTGAAATCAATAAATCGTAAAATTACAAAATTTTAACCAACATTTGTAGGTTATGTTAACGTCGGTTGACGTTTTTCTGTTGCCTCGCCACCTACAAAAAAGTCGTAAAACAGTGGATTACTTTAATGCCGATTTCTCGTATTTTAATGACGATTTCGAGGTACTTTAATGTCGATTTCAAATAAATAAACTTCTACAATGTTTCAGTTGAAATCAAGTACCTACTCCTTGATAATTCAAAATAACTTTTTCTTTTTTGTGTAAAGTACTATAATTATAAAAATATTGCAAAAGTTGCCGGCAAGTAGCAACTTGAATGCAAAGTTTGAAAAAGATTGCTTAATTTAAATTCTGCTATTTTCATATGCTTACTGTTTACTGCATTGGAGACATTCAGCATAGTATCGGAGAAATGAAGGATGTTCTCCTTCTTTAATTTATAGATATAATTTTCCCGATACCACGCTGAATGTCTCCAATACAGTGACATTTTCTTCTTGGTTACCTTTCTTCGGTACAGCCATCTTCAACTGTTTGTTGGCTGGATGGAGCATGAACAACCAACAAGACCAATAAATTTGTGTCATTGCCAATCACGATAGCCTCTTTTTCCTTTTTTGATTCGTCATTTGCAGTAAAGACTATCTTGGTGTCAGCATCACCTTCTGTCTGAGTCACTGTGAAGCCAGCTTGCTGTAAGGGTACCGTGATGACAGCAATCAGTTGCATCTTGTTTTTACTATTAGTTAGAAATTCTGCTTGTCCAAGAATGACATTAATTGCATCCTCCACTTTCACTTCAACATGTGTAGTAGTAGTTTATATGTTCAAATGTTGTTCATCTTTTGTGCTGGGTTCTTCACCATAACCATTTGGCCTCCCCACTTCCCTAAACCCTTTATATAATACAATTCGAGCGAATATTACGAGTTCATAGGGGCTCATGCTTTTTTTTTTGCCAAACAGAAAAAGTTATATTTTTACCTCCTCCATATCTCCGCAATCCTATACTGGAGTGCAAAAATGCATAAGACCATTTTTATTGTAAATTAAATGTAGATTAATTTTGTATAAGGTAAAGTTTGTGCTAAACCTACTAGTTAACGAGATATTTGCGAAAAACTATTGAAACCTACCATTTTACCACTTTTCCACCTCCCTCCCGCCTAAACCTGATGCGCAAGGTCGTGCAACTTTTTACTACATACTAAGAGGAGAGTACAGAACAGTTTGCCGCAGAGTAGAACTTTTTTTTTTTATGTTTGGGTTAAACCCTAGTTTTACTGTACTAAATTATGAAAATACAATTCCAAAATTTTTGGATCATCATACGTATGTTAAACTCAATCGGGGAAAAAATAAAACTATGAAATTACTCAAATGTTGGAAACATCGATATTTTGCAGCGACTGAATTTTTGCAAGAGAAGAGAGTTCTCTAAATAATGATTTAATATAACTTTTAAGGTGTAACTATATATCCTTTATCTAATAGACGTGTCCGTCTGGGACGCTGTTTCAGCAGCCAAACCGTAAGAGATAGAGAAAAAAGTTATTAAAGTTATATGTTTGGAATGGTCATGTCAGGTCAGGAACCGAATTTCAGTCACGTGACACTAATTATTTACTTAATTATCCTAATCCTAACTTTTTAGGTTAGATTCTAGGCAAATTTTATTAAGGCGAATGCGACTGGTAGTTTGCTACCAACAATGGCGTCATATACGTACGTGTGGTGAATACGCGTTCTATTTGCAAAACGGTCTTTTTTGTTTTATTAAATGAGACATTTGTCTCACTGGACTGCTAGTATAAAGTCTATTTAAATCTATATTATGCTAAAAAAATGAGGACTGCAACACATGACGCCATCTACTTTATTATGCACCAATTCTCTTATTAGAATATAAGAAATTTGAAAATATCTTATTAAATTATTATATAAGGCAATCATGAAATAGTTCTTTATGCTAGAAATGCAACATGTACAATGTACAACATGTATTTTTTAATTTCCAGTTCAAGTATGCATTGTCGATGGAAGAGGCAGTTTTAGAAGAGCGGCCAGATACTGCCCTATTCTAGATGGACCTGATAGTAAAGTAGAATGTGTAATAGGATTAGACAGGTAATTAATAAATATGTGAGTAGAAAAGATATTCTTATATACAATATGATATGGATTACCTACAATTTTTTCTGGTATGTGCACCACCTCAAATGATTTTATTTCTGTCTTTTCATTTCTTTATAACTGCTACATTACTATAATTATTATTCTTATTCTATCTTGTAACACAAGCAACAGTTAAAAGATTTGCTTAGAACAATATTATACCTAAACTAATCGCATAACTACTATCTACATTAAAAGACAGTTTTCTTCTAAACACATTTTATACAGTACAGTGATAATAGAGTAACTAATCAACTATATTATCCTTAAAAATGTTTAATCAGCTGCATATAAGTTTGTGCCGAAATAAAAATGAAGATAGTTTTTGTCAAGTAGATATGTATCTAAAATGTTTGTATGTAATAGTTTTAAGTATAATATGCCATATATTATAGAATGTAGTATAGATTGATATTTATTATGAAATTGTTATTACAATTTGGTGAAACTAAAGATTTTATATGTATAGAAGCCTGCAAATAGACAGCTACATGGTAGGGAGGTTACATCTTTCAGACGCTTGTTAAATTCAATTTTCATTAAGTTTATGGAAAATGCTCGTTTATTTTGTCATCCGTTGTTTTTTTTTTGTGCCCGTACGTTGGGCTGCCTATCTTCAGTCATATGATTTGTTTTTATGAGATGTTTTCCACCATATTACAGTTTCATACCAAATTACTCACAACAAGGTAATATGTACTATATAATCTCAAGCATTTAAGCTATTAATACTTTGAATAATAAACACACCGGTAAAATTAGAGGAACACAAAAAACATCATATTTTGGGATATTCTGTAGTATTATTTAATTGAATTATGTTTCAAGCTTTAATGTTATCAATACACACCTTCAGAGAATAACAATTAACGATATAACAGATGAACCTACCTAATTCAGGTTGCCGTTAAATCGGGCATTTTTCCACAACAACAGAAAACAAAATCGTAAACCCTCGTTGTAAACTAACCAAGAAATAAGCACTTGTCTTCATTATACATGCAGAAGTAACATTTATAACCAAATTGAGTCATATATATCCTAAAACATAGCGAAAATATGACTTTTTTTGTGTTCCTCTAATTTTGCCGGTGTGTGTATTTATCATTTTGTCAATAAGGCAATTTTATAGTGGTTTATTTTTTTCAATATTCTTATTGGTAGTTATCAGTACCTACTTCAGAATAAAAATAACTATTTTGGGTCTACAGTAATACACACAAGTTCACAAGTCGTAGGTACGAGGATTGTTCAACGGAAACACGTTTGGATCGTATAGACGCGACTTGATTATCATGACGATTGCATGCGGTTGTTGAAATTGTTTATTGATGTATGAGTTGAAATTGTTTATTGATGTATGAGTGAGTTGTGTGACCAATTTCTTTGTGGTTGCTTCTTTGTATGCATTTTTACGGAGCTCCGAAATGGCGTTTACTATGGAGAATCCGTGCAAAGATAATATTCAATTTTTAGCTGCCAAAGGACGTCAACCACTAGAAATCAATGAGAGAATGAAAGCTGTTGATGGTGACTTGGTCACTATATTTATTCTCACACTACAGTGGTTTAACAAGGCAGAAAATTTCGACAAGGAAGATTTGGTTCATCCAGAACATTTCATGTTGGAACTTCAGATGAAAATATGTGGCTTGTGGAAACTGCTTTATTTGTAAATAGACGCATTAAAGTCATATAACAACCTGAAATGATAAACATTAGTATAGAAAGTGGTAATTCCATTATTCGTACTCTTATTGTCACAAAGTGCATGTTTTTGGTCCATTAAAGCAGTCTCTAAAGGGATAGCGGACGCTGAAGTGCAGATAGCTATAAAAGAATGGTTTCATTAATAGCTGCAAGAATTTTATCACCAGCATATCTACATATTACTACAACAATAGGACTCTTGCCTTAATGTTAATAGAGATTTTTGTAAATTGAGTAAATAAAAATTATGCTACAGCCTCCAAGCGTGTTTCTATTGAACAATCCTCGTACAATGTTTTTCCACTCTTATATTTTGTAATGCAATGCTTCATTACTGTTATAAGATAGTAGCTGATTTTTGATGTAAGAAATAAACAAATTTGTAAAAAGTATTATATGTGTAGTGTAGTATATATATATATATAGTCCTTTAACTCCCTATCTGGAGCATAGCGCCTCAACAAACACCCTCCATCGGCTTCTGTTTTGTGCCATTAGCTTGGTTTCTCTCCACGTCTTTCCTTGCTCGTCTAACTCTTTCATTATTGTCCTCCTCCAGGTCATTTTGGGCCTTCCCCTTCGTCGATTGGCCAGTGGGTTCCAGTCTAGTGCCTGTTTTGCGATGTTGTTGTGTTCAGTCCTTAGTATATGTCCAATCCACTTCCATTTTCGTTTTCATATTTCTACTTTTATTTCTTCTTGTTTTGCTCGTCGTAGGAGATCTTCGCTCGTTACAAAGTCTGACCATTTTATCCGCAATATCCTTCTGAAGCATTTATTCATGAATATTTGCAGCTGCTAACCTATGCTTTGGGTCATCTTCCAAGTTTCACTTCCATACAGTAAAATGGATTTTATATTAGTGTTTAGTATGTGAAACTTTGTTTTTCTGGATAGTTGGGAGGAGTTCCATATGTCTTTTAGCATGCCAAAAGTTTGTTTTGCTTTTCTTATTCTTTGCGTTACGTCCGCCTCTGTCCCTCCGTCTGTTGTTACCATGCTGCCTAGGTAACAAAATTCCTCAACCTCCTGTATATTTTCTGCATTTAGTGTAAATGGTTGCATATTATTTGTGTTGATGCGCATTGATGTTGTTTTCTTTGTATTTATCTCGAGTCCCACTTGACTACACCATTCCGTTATTTTGATTAATTTTGTCTGCATATCCGCATACGTATGTGATAGAAGACATATGTCGTCTGCGTATGCCAAATCATTTAATTTGTTTAGGAGGTCCCATCTTATGCCATTTTCCGTGAAATCTGCATTCTTCATTGCCCAGTCTAATATTATATTGAATAGTAGGGGTGGTAGCGGGCAGCCTTGTTTCACCCCTGCTTTGACTGTTAGTTGGTGACTGTATTTACCCCTGTGCAGTACCTTACTTTTTGCATCGTGGTACAATGCTTTTATAATGTTGATGATCTTTGGCGGGATTCCTGTTTTTTCCAAAATTTTCCATACTGAGGCATGATTCAGTGAGTCAAAGGCTCTTTTAAAGTCGATAAATACGAGGTATAGTGACGATCTCCATTCCTGTGATTGTTCAATGATGATTCGGAGTGTATTTATGTGGTCAACACAGGATTTGTTAGGACGGAAACCTGCTTGTTCTCTCCGTAATTTTGGTTCCATGACATCTTCTAACCTACTTCTCACGACCTGGGCCAATATTTTATTGATCGTGTTTAAAAGTGTAATTCCCCGCCAGTTGCAGCATTTAGTTGGGTCTCCTTTTTTGGGAAGTTTAATGATCGTTCCTTCTTTCCAACTCTTCAGAATAGTTTCATCATTCCATGCTTTCTCGAGTATGGGTTGTAATTGTGCAGTTATTGCAGTGTGTCTGCTTGTAATAGCTCCGAACTGATATTGTCAGGCCCTGCGGACTTTCCTGCCCTAAGTTGTAGAATTGCTGTCTTTATTTCTCTACTGGATGGGGCATTGGTGTTCATTTGTATTGTTCTGGCAGTTTCTCCTCTTACTGGAGTTGTTTCCGTTGTGTTACTTATTAGCTCCTTGAAATACTGTTCCCATCTTTCTATTTGTTTTTCTTCCGATGTTATAATGTTTCCCTCGTTATCTCTTATTGGTTTGTTGTTCGCGTGGGCTTTATTTGCTAACCGTTTAGTTATGCTGTACATCTCTCTCATATTTTTCTTTTTACCAGCTTCCTCTGCTTGTTCCATTAGCCGGTCAACCCACTGCCTCTTGTCTCGTCTTGCTGATCTCTTTACCCTTATATTTATGTTCTGGTATTGTTCTTTTAGTTCTCTTTTCAGGTCTGCGTCATCTGTTTGATTGATTCTTTGTTTCGTTTCTTTTCTTTCTTGTATCAGCCTCCACGTTTCATCTGTTATCCATTCCTGTTTGTGTTCTTTTCTCACTCTTAGTATGCTTCTGCTCGTTTCCATTATGTTCACTTTGAGCATATCCCACCTGGATTCTATTTCTTCATATTCATCTCCCTCTGTCCTTGTTTGCATTTTGTTTCTCAAGGCTTCTTTGTACTCCTGTTGTATAAAATGATTGCGAAGTTTCTCCACGTTCAATTTTTCTCTTGCTGCTCTATTGTATTTGCCTCTGAATGTTGCAATCCTTAGCCGTATTTCTGCAATTAACAAGTGATGATCACTCGCTGCATCTGCACCTCTTTTGTTTCGAACATCCAGTAATGAGCTTCGCCACCTTCTGCTTAGTGCTATATGGTCTATTTGATTTTGGGTTCTACCATCTGGTGACGTCCATGTTGTTTTATGTGGGAAAAGCGTTCTGCCTATAACTAAGTCATTGTTCATGCAAAACTCTACGAATAACTCTCCGTTGCTATTTCTGTATCCCACGCCATGTTTTCCCATAGTATTCTCTAGACCTTTGTTATCCTCTCCCACCTTTGCATTTAGGTCGCCCATAACCAAAATTATGTCACCTTTCTTTATTCTTTCTATCGTTTGTTTGAATGCATCATAGAAACTTTCCTTTATTTCTTCTTCAGATGAATCGGTCGGCGCGTAACATTGTATTATACTTAGGTTTCTCACTCTTGTGCGAAAGCGTGCTAGAATTATTCTATCAGAAATAGGAAGCCAATCTATCAAGCTTCTTTTGACTTGTTTACTCATTAATATACCCACTCTGTTTGCTCGATTATCTTTTTCTTCATTACCTGAGTAGATTAGGGTTTTGCCACATGCTGTTGTCATTTCTCCTTGTCCAGGCCATCTGACTTCGCTGAGTCCCAATATATAGTTTGTAGGTCTCCATTTCCTTTGCAACTTGAGTTAACCGTGTTGCTTCGAGGAGAGTTCTAATATTCCAAGTTCCTATACGAGTCCGTTGTTTCATGCCAAGGGTTGTCAACTGAAAATCCGTCCGGCTATTTGTTAAGGTTTCGCCAATCAGATGTATTTAGGACCAGCGGATGATTAGTCCACTAATCCGTTTCTGGTGATGGGGCTGCCATCTTAGCCTACCAGACAGGTTTGAAGTTAGGATTTAGATGGGATTGCATATGGTATGAATAGGATTTGAAGGTTAGGACATGATTCCCTTCAGTCTTAGGAGGTGAGGGAGAACCAAGGCTCGTGTGGGCAGGGTCGCTTCCCTGAAATAGACCTTTTTTCGCTGGGATGGCGGAGAGTGTCTACCCGCTACCCTACATATGTGTAGTATACTAGAAACAAAATATTTTGTGGGCGTTATTACGTTGTTGAGAATAGTATGATAATTTAAAAAAGTCTTTGTGTTAAGCGCTACTAGTCTTTTCTGTAGATTTTTTATGTAGGTATTACATATTATATACTCTTTGGCAAACAAATATCTAAGAAAACAAAACAAATGCAATTCTGGAGAATAAAACACTAGGTGATGGGCTGTCTATTAAAAAATAAGCATGTTTTTAAATTTTACTCTAAAAAAAACAAAAAACAATGCAACATTTAATTCGATAACTTTGTAGGCTGTTCTTTTTTATCTTTATCTATGGGTGAAGAATTAATTACTGATTTAAAGTAGGTAGGGTCTTGATCGATTTGATACAGGTACTAGCACACAAGTCCCAAAACTATTCTGTGACAATGTGAATTTTTTTTATCATGTTGTTTTATTTATTTATGTAAGATATTCTCTTCAGGTTAGATTGTCTAAGAAGAATTGCAAAGGGCAAAGCTGATTTTTCTGTATTTACGCCAGAAGACTTAGTAGCAGCAACAAATCTAAAGGTTGAAGTGCTGGTAACAAATGAATTGCGATTTACGAAAGGTAAAAGTTATTAAGTAAAAGTAGCGGAGTTAATAACAAGTTCATTTTCAGATGAGTATGAATATGAAGTAGTTGCTGTAATTAGCAATGAAGCTGGAATATCAACTAGATATGATTTACGAGATAAAAGATTTTGCCATCCTGGTTATGGATCTGAGGCAGATTGGACGCAGATATTGGCTAATGTAAAAACAAAACTTTTACATCATTTATTTATTTTAAGTTAATACGTTGTAGTATCTGGAAGTCTCCGTGGTTCCACAATCTTGTAACTCTGCCCTAACACTTACTGAGAATAGAATTCGATCATCTTCAAAGTACTTTAAAAGTGCATGTAAAGCAGGTCCATGGGTTAATGAACCTTTATTAGATCAACAGCTCAGTAAGTTTGTAACTCTGATTGTGTACTTTATATTCGACTAAGTAAATTGATTTTCCAGAAACTAAATACCCTAATTTATGCGAATTATGTGATTCACCATCATCATGTTCTCATCAAGATAAATATTGGGGACGTCGTGGAAATCTACTGTGCTTAACTGACGGTGCAGGAGATATAAGCTGGGCTCGTTTAGATGATGTTCGAAGTCATTTTGGCATTACTCCAGGATCTGCTGTCTCAACTGCAGATGGATACAGTTTTCTCTGCCCTGATGGCACAATTACTCCAATAAATTCAACATCACCATGCATATGGGTCGCTAAACCTTGGCCGGTCATTGCTACAAAAAGGTACGTAATCACCTATTATTCTACAGTAATATGTAAACATTCAAATAACCAATCAGAGTAAATTAACAATCTAATATTTTATTTTGATTTTAGGACAAGTGCCCAAGATATCCAGGAATTCATATCTTCACTTTCTCACGCAGATATCAATTCGTGGCAATCTGCTTTACTGAATTTAATTGAAACTTACCATTCAACTATACAGACTATAGAGCCCATAGAAGCTATTGAAAGTTATTTAGCAAAAGCGCCAGGATTTCTAAGTGCAAATAGCTTTCCTGGATGTCATCCACCTCGTACAGTCAGAATATGTGTTACTTCCAACCTTGAAAATTCTAAATGTTCATGGTTACGTGAAGCAGCAATGGTATATGGAATTGAACCTGACATTGAGTGTCTCAAAGCTGATAATAAAACTCACTGTATGCAAGGTATTGTCGACAACATGGTTGACGTTGTTATGGTTCCTCCTGACCTGATACATTTTGCTAAATCGTAAGAAGTGCAAATATTGTGTATGTAACTTCTCTACTATTGCTTTATTTTTAGGAACTACAACCTTAAAACACTGTTTTATGAAACAACTAGTGATAATGATAAGTATATTACAGTTGCAGTAATTAAACATCAGTCGAGCATCAAGTCTTTAGCCGACTTAAAAGGCAAGAAAGCTTGTTTTCCAGTATATGATGGTATAGCCTGGAATACAGCTGTGCACTCGTTGCAAATGAGAGGTTTATTAAAAACTTGTCCTTTTACAAAAGGCATGGCTGATTTCTTTGGTCCCAGCTGTGTACCCAACTTACCTGTAAATGAATCAACTAGTTTGTCAAGTAACTGTAAGAATGATGTGTACGATGGGGATTATGGCGCTATGAGATGTTTAACTCATGGAAATGCAGATGTAGCTTTTGTATCCATGAACACTTTTACAAGCTTTTTTAAAGGTATTTATTTAAATTCTACATTATTGTATTACTTTTATTTGATTCTTTCGTAATTATAAGAAATAACTACACTTTATAGTTTATAGGTTATTGTTTAGTTTTTGTAAGAAATATACTTTTTTCCAGATCTCAAACAAAAAGGGAACATAATGCTGGATGAAAGTGATTATAAAATATTGTGCGAACGGAATATAACACCATGTCACTTCAGCTGGGCACCACCGGGTCAGGGTATGATAAAAGCTAACAGCACCGACCTTTGGAGTAAAGACTCTCTTGATATATTTCTGCAAATGGATACTGTATTTGGACGGGATGCCCAATCTCTTACCTTACCATTTACATTGTTCGGGTTATTCGATGGAAAACCAGATGTTTTATTCCACGATGCAACTACAAGATTAAGAGATGTCCCAACAGTCAAAAATACTGATAAGATGATTAGACAATATGACAGCATCTTACATAATATCCATAAGTGTATTCCTGCATCCAGCATGTCAGTTTTCCCAATATTTGGTGTTTCTGTTTATGTTATTTGTTCATTTTTTATGTTAAAGCTTTAAATTCGTACTAGTTTTAAAGTAAATACAATGTTTAAAGGCTTTTATAGTTTTTTAATTAATAAATTTCTAAATTTTGGTAATTAAATGCATATAGGTCATTACTTACAGTCAGCATTATTACTAAACATGATTCTATGAGACTGTTACATGTTATTTAGTACACTATAAAATACTAGTTATGATATTAACAACAAACTCTGTGATATTAAATGTATTACCTATATTAAAATTCTTGATTTTTACTCGTGTGTTTACTTCTTAAATACATGCACCTAAATATTGATCCATCAAACCAGCCATGCATAAATTAACTGACATCATTTCATCATTGATTATTTCAGAGCACCTTTTATATGGGGGCACGTGTTATGTTTAGTCATCACATATTTGTGTCAAGTTTGAATTAATGTCAAAATAGTGTTTTGTTGTTATTGTAAGTTTTAACAGTTATTGTGCATCTGTTTGTGAGTAATTTCAAGTTTAAATAATTATGTGTGAATAACTTGTTTACGTAGTTTAATGGTATCTACACAAAATGTCAAAATCAACAACATTAAAAGCAAGTAGTAGTAGTAGTAGCAGTAACATAAAAAAAGTAACGGGATCAAACCACAGAGAACCAAGTAGAGATAGAAATAGCACAAGAAAAGGAAATTTAGCATTAACAGAAAAGACGAATCAATCACCTACAGTAGCAAATATTAAATCTAAGCCATCTGTTAAACAAAAGGAATCTTTGCCATCCAACAATGCAAACACGATGAGCAAAAGTTTAAAGAATGACTTAAATAAAATTGAGTCTAAACATAAACTTAAATTAGAAAACAATAGAATTAGCTTAAATACAACTAGTAAATCATCCACTATAAACGGAAATTCTAAACCTGTTAAAAAGTCACCAATATCCCCTTATCAAAAGAACTTGACGAAGTCTAAAAGGTCAACTGCGCCAGACACACCACCTAGTAGTAGAGTTACAAAGACTCAATATTTTCCAACCAAAAATTTATATTCTAATGCTATACAAGGCCATTTAAAAACTGCGTCAAATGCTGCCCTAACAAATAGCAACGATAATACAAAAGCGTCGACGACAGAACGTAGCAAAACTAGAACACTTCACCGTGGCGAAATAAAAATTGTTAAAAATGAAAGCAAAGAACCTAAATCAAAATTAGTTAGTGAAACACAAAGCAGTCCACATAAGATTGTCAATACTGCAGAGAGGCCCAGAACTGCAACTTTGAAAAAAGGTAGTATCGTAAATTCAAATATTGCTGGACCTGACATACCGAAAAGTGAAACAGCATCTCTTACATCTTTAGATTTAAGTTATGAACAAGAACATGAACAAGCTGAAGAAGATAACTATGAAGACGATTTTGATTCTTATGAGTCGGATTTTGAAGAATATCAATCATCGGATTCAACAACTTCCATAAGCTCTGATAATCTACTTGAAGAAGAAGAAACAAGCAGCGATGATATTTCTTCACTTGGAACTACTCCAAAGCAAAACATCTTAACTCCTGCAGAAGAGGAGCGTATGTTAGATTCGGGAAATTTCGATTTACCGGAAAATAAGCATAAACAGATTCTTGATAATATTAAAGAGTCCAACGAACATGAACACTTTGTAGTTCAGCCCTCCGACAATAACCGTAGTAACATGGCCTCATTATCAGATGAAGGCTTTGAAGAAGGAAAATCGTCATTACAGCCCGGAAATATGCAGTTTATAAATTTTGCGGAAGCTCAGAGAAAATGCAAATATAATAAGGATTTAGAAAAACGAAGAAAGCGGGGCGAAGACATTTTAAGTATGATAAGGCTTGATCATTATAATTTTACTTTATTTGATATGACTCCAGTATCCTATGATGTTTTCATTAGAAGTTACGGTAGAACAAATACAGTACAAGTTCCTACACAAACTGGTTGTGATGATATTTCTGAGGAAGTTCAGACAGATAATATTGAAACTGTTAGTAAGTGGACTCAGTTTCCAATAGTTTTGTCAAAAATTGATAGTACTGACCCAAATTATTTAGAAATATATAAGCAAGAATATGCAGGTGTAGGTAGTGTTATCTCTGCAAACAAATATTCAACCGTAAAACAAGAATCTATAAATGTAAAACAGTTGGATACATTTATTTCCTTTGCTAGTAAAATTGTTCTGACACTTTTAGATGAATCATTTTGTAATGCTACAGACAGAATAGAGAAAAACTCTAGAGAAATACCATTTAGCACTGGATTTATTAAATTTAATGCAAAATCATGCACATTTTTAAAAGACAGACCAGTATCTTTTGTTACCTATTGTTCTATAACTAATATAAAAATTTTAACTGGTCATGGAAGGATTACTAGAAAAGAAAATTCTGATGATGACATTCGACAGAAGAGCTTAATTTGTATATGGAACATTTTAAAGTGCGATGATCCAGAAAATATGTTATGTGTTACAGGAGAATTGAATTGTTGTTGTTTCATCTCCGATTTAAAAAATATGGTTGTAGGAGGTTTAAGTGATGGGTATGTAAATAACGCTAAGCTGATTAAGTCATGTTTATACTAATACATTTAATATTTTATTTATTAAAGGTCTCTTGTGGCATGGGATATAGGAAATAATAGATTACGACGAGAAGTCATTGACAATACAGAGAAACCTATATATTTTCAAGAACCAAGTTATGTAACTGAAATTGATCGTGGTCATTCTTGTAAAGTAGTTGCTATTCAGCAAATGTTGCAAACTAATGATGATATTTTGCATAATATTGAATGGAAAATACCTAATAACCAGGTATGTATGTACAGCTGATTGCAAATAAAAGTGGGACAAGTCTTGAGACTACTTTTTGCGTTTTTAATAACGTGTGAAACTTTCTCTAACTTATATTTCCGTAGGTGAATACATAAAATATTATTAAAGATAGAAGCATAAGAAAAGGAACATAATTACGAGTATTTAATATGTTATTGTACTTCATATTACAATATTACATATTAGCTGTCCCAGTTTTATTTGCAATCAGCTGTACTAGACAAAACGGAACAATATAGTTAAATTTTAATGCACACATTCCTATTTCATTTTTTCCTAGTGTCAGTTATTCAATTCAAATATAGGGTGCCCAAAAAATAAGAGCTGCAAGCTTGTAGATATGATGGTGTCTAACCAAATAAGTAAACAAGTTCCTATCAACATTACCAGAAATTACATCTTAAGGTAGCTACAAAACTGAAAAGGGTGGTAGAAAAACATGATTTCATTTAAATAAAATAATACTTATAAAAAAAGTAAATTTGGGATGAATGATTTAATTTTTTAAGTTCACTAAGACTATTAAGAAAATTTTAATCACTGTCTAAAACGGGTTGTTTCTGCAAGGGTGAGGAATATCTTTTGAAATTGAAATATTTGAAGCACTTGTCTTTTCTACATATAAAGGTACTTTAATTTTGAATCGTTGAGAGCATATGCATGTACTTACCAATATATCTGTACTAGAGATGAGTCATTCATTTTATGCACTTTGATGCCTCACCTTATATTACCCGAGAGGTTTTTATCTGACTTTGGCAACTCAGGCAACGTTGCGAGTTGCGTTAAGATGCATTTAACAGCACAAGTGTTGTTAAGAAAAATAACATACTGGTACTTTATTAGCAGTTAATCACATGTTGGCAGTATTGACATGTATTGTTAGTGGCACTGTCAGTCTGTGTCAAATTCGATGTTAGTAGGTTAGGTTTGATTTGTTATTTGACACAGACTGACGCAAAACTTAACCGGCTAATCTCGAATTTAACATAATCTGATAGTGCTACCAACAATACAGTATTGAGTGACGTATGGTTTTTATCTTGCTAGTGATACCATCACAGCTATAGCAGATATATGTCTCGCTGTTGTAAGTGTCATTAATAACAATTTTTCTTATTTTTTGAAAAAGATTGGTATTTTGGGATAAAATAAACCATGTTACGATAGACGTAACGTTATCTGCTTTCTACATTACTCAAGAATTATAAAGAACTCGCTCCTAACGTCGCTCGTTCATTCAAACTATTCTCTCGTAATGTAAAAAGCTTGATAACGTTAATTGTATCATAAATTACTATTACGTCACTCACTACTGCATTGTTGGTAGCACTGTCAAGCTATGTCAAATTCGAGATTTTCAGGTTCAGTTTTGCACCAGTCTGTGTCAAATGAAAAACAAAGTCTAACCTTTTAATCTCGTATTTGACATAGATTGACAATACACTTCACTATATCTTTTTAACTTCAAATTGGGACTAAACAACTTCAAAATGGGAATAAACAATTTCAAAATGAGAATAAACAATTTCAAAATGAAATAAACAATTTCAATTTGAAAATAAACAACTTCAAATTGGGACTAATCAACTACAAATTGGGACTAAACAACTACAAATTGGGACTAATAGACATTAGATGAGAAAAGCTTTTTGTTAAAGGTAGTCTTTGAAAAATGACAATTACATGGTTGTGACAGGACAGAATGAATTATTGTTAGTTGTTGCTGGTGCTCATTAATCAATATAAATATATTAACAATGCCGTACATTAAGAAAGTGGATGCTGACAATGTAAAGAAGCAGATTCGCTCGTTATACAATAATAATCGAGACTGAAAAGTTCTTGCAGTTACATTGAATGTCAAGAAATCGATGAGCGAAATACTAACAAGAGGGAGAAGAGAAAAAACGTGGAGGAGAAAGAAGAAGCAAATTACTATATGAACATCACCTATTTACGGAATAGTACATTCACGAAAAACTATATAGACAAAACAGTTATCATATTGAGGTATCCATCGAATGTGTCCGGACACTGATAACTGTTTTGTATTTTTAGCTTCAGTTCTTTCAAAGTAATTTTATGATTTTCCTGAATGCGCTCTTTCATAAATAGGCGATGTTTATATGGTAATTTGCTTCTTTTCTCTCCTCCACGTATTTGCTCTTCTCCATCTTGTTGGTATTTCTTGACATTCAATGTATCTGTAAGAGCATTCTATATAGTCTCCATTATTATTGTATAACTTGCGAATCTGCTTCTTCACATTGTTAGCATCCACTTTCTTAATGTACGGCATTTTTTATATATTTATATAGATTAATGAGCACCAGCAACAATTAACAATAAAACATTCTGTCTTGTCACAACCATGTAATTGTCATTTTTCAAAAACGATCTTTAATAAAAAGCTTTTCTTAATTTGAAATTGATTAGTCCCAATTTGAAGTTGTTTATTCTCAAATTGAAATTGTTTATTTAATTTTGAAATTGTTTATTCCCATTTTGAAATTGTTTATTTCCATTTTGAAGTTCCAATTTGAAGTTGAAAAGGTATAGACTTTTAACGGCTGTCAGTACAAAATTTATTTTTTTAGGTATTTATTGATTAATGAAATTATAAGAATTAAATACAATTTTGTATTATTTTGACGATAAAGTTATTATTATCCACTTTTGAATGATTAACATCTCGACGTTAAACGATTAACTCATTGATAAAATTTAACTTTATTGTCATGTATAATAAATAACTATTCTAAAGTTACCTATTTCAGTATAAAAAATCTGGTGTGATACACGCACACTACTTCCTTTTACAGTGATCTTTTAATTAGTAAAAATTTTGTTTTTTAATTTTTAAGCATTCGTCAAAAATTTTCAAAAATTATAAATTCTACAGAAACCGTACAAAATAGATAGTTGAAATAATAAATTTTCTTTAAAATCTTAAGCATAATTCAAAAATTTAATAATATACCTAGTGTTCTATTTAAAATAACAAAATTGGTAGCGACTTTTGGTATAACCGGAAGTGATATCACAGTCAAAATATTGTAGTTGTAGTTGCTCTTACACATAAAATCTATTGCCAAAGTTTCAAATTTTCAATGTTATTAGTTCGCTATAATGCCCTATAAAATAGGAGTTAATAAAAAATTTTTTTTTAAAGAGGTATTCAACTGGAAAACTACCTATTACCAATACACATTAAAAATGTAATAAAAATGTAACGTTTTAAAAAAATCGTTAGAGCCGTTTTTGAGAGTATCGAAAAAAGCTGAAAAATTACAAGAGTAAACACTATACTTCCAGTTATGCGATTTTCTTCAAAATATTGCTATCGCATCTAGATAGTACACAAAACTTATATAAAGTTTCAACGTCATATCTCTTTTCGTTTTCGACATATTCTGTTCACACACAGACTGACGAACAGACACACGCACAGACTGACAGACAGACCAATGAACAAAAACATGTTTTTTGGGTTCAGGGAACTTTAAAACGTGAATATCTGTTGAAAACTCAATTTCAAATTTTTGGGGTGAATCCAATAATTCCTTTATAGTAAAAGGAAGTAAAAATTACATCACTATGACACATGTCAACAAATTTGTCTTTTCTGTATTATTCTAATTAACTAAAACCCAAATTTTTCTTTAATTCTTCTCGGTGCTGTAAATTCTTTAAGACACAATTTCAGATCCATATTTTTTTATTTAATTAAGTATTAAGTCTTGAAGTTTGTAATGCTATTTTCTTATATCTTGTACGCAGGGTGTTCTAAAGAAATGGGACTCCATCTAGAGCAGTGATACTCACTACGCAGCTTTTTACTTGATATTATGCAGGTCCAACATATCGCATGAACTTGTAATAAATTGACCACTATTCATCGTATTAAGTAAAATAAACACCTACTTATATCTATTTTTATAGTGAGTACCACTGATCTAGACAAGAGATATTATCCTTATAGATGGAGCCAAATAGCTAAATATGTCTTATAAAATATGTACGCCTAGTGTCACTTCGTTCATCAACTTTCTTAAAATCTTGTGTAACTGAAATTAGATCTATGTATAGAAGACACTAGCTAGTAACTACCTTACTTGCACTTGACGTTAAGTATAATATGTTTAACGTTTGAATTTTCTGTACCCTACGTTGGTACGATTTTCAATTACTTCTGCCGTTTTTCTCGGAGGATGACCACTGCCTTCTTTGCGTTAAACGGATCCAGTCCCACGAAAAAATTCAACGCAGTGATGCAAAGAACAACAAAGAGTATTGGAAATTTCTGCCGAAACGCTTTAAAACAATCGTGAATTGAGTACTGCCATATTCCATCAACTCGACAGCCGTTATGAAAATAGGATTTGATCATAAAAATGTTATATTCTTGTAGCAAAATCATTTTTAATTGAAGAGGTTACATTATATATATATGTCAGCATTTTAGGCTTGAAGATATACCGGGTGACAATGAGACTAGGGCCATGCTTATATCTTCTTTATTTATTAATAGATTTAGATAAAATATTATACCAAGATACTAGACATAATTTCTGATTGGCTGATAGATATAGTCAAAATGACTGACTTCAGGTTTTACGGGAAATGATACTAACTTTGATTTTTCAAATAGAACACCCTGTATATTTTATGTTTTTCTGAATCTACGAGTCAAACTACATATAATAGTCTTGCCAAATTACATTTTTTTAAAACATAAAAAGTATTTTTTCAATTTTTATTTTTTACCATAGTAGGCCTTGACTTTGAAAAATCTATTTTAATTGACTCTAGCAACTCTTAATAATAGCTATTTTATCAATAAGGTCAATAACAAACCTTTAATAAAAGAATATAATTTGCTAAACTCGTTTTTTAAGAAAAAGTCACTTTTTTTAAATGGCACCTACCAAGGGCCATCTTGCCATTAAACAGCAAATTTAATTACCATTCTAACAATATGCATCATGCACTACTTTATCTTTATCTGAAACTGAAAATTAATTAATTAATTATTTTTTTAATATTTTTATGTAATAACTAATAATACCAAAGCAAAAGTTGGCAACACTGTTGTATGTAATTTGAGTCGTAGATTCCGAAAACATAAAACATATAGAGTGATCTATTTAAAGAACCAAAGTTAGTGTCACCTCCGGTTTCACCGGAAGTGACACTAACATTGGTTTTTAAAATAGATTTAAACAAATAATTAATTAATTCGGTTTCAGATAAAGATAAACTAGTGCATGATACATATCGTTAGATTGGTAATTACATTTTCTATCCAATGGCAAGATGGCCCTTAGTAGGTGCCATTTAAAAAAAGTGACTTTTTCTTAAAAAACGAGTTTAGAAAATTATTTTCTTTTATTAAAGATTTGTTATTGACCTTATTGATAAAATAGCTATTGTTAAGAGTTGCTAGAGTCAATTAGAATAGATTTTTCCAAGTCAAGGTCTTCTATCGTAAAAAATAAAAATTAAAAAAATTATTTTTTTGCTTAAAAAAATTGAAATTTGGCAACACTGTCATATGTAATTTGACTCGTAGATTCAGAAAAACATAAAATATACAGGGTGTTCCATTTAAAAAATCAAAGTTAGTATAATTTCCGGTAAAACCGGAAGTTAGTCATTTTGACTATATCTATCAGCCAATCACAAATTATGTCTAGTATCTTGGTATAAAATTTTATCCAAATCGATTCATAAATAAAGAAGATATAAACATGGCCCTAGTCTCATTGTCACCCGGTATAGCTTGGATCTTCCTATTATGCACTTTTTGTTCCCAGTTAGTTATTTCCAGTTTTTGTAGGTGTTCCTGCACACCTTCCCACCAGGTTTTGTTTGGATGTCCCTCCGGTTGCACTCTCCTAAATTTGTACTATATATCTTCGTTGTAAGATCATTCCTTTTCATCCAAATTATATGGCCCAGCCATCGGAGTCTGTTCTGCTGAAGTATTCTTCTTATTCCTGGTTCCTTGTATAAACCTTCCAATTCTGCATTTGTTCTTCTTCTCCATTCTGCCTGCTCTTGCACCCCTCTGTAAATTCTCCTCAAGATCTTCCTCTCCCAGATCACCAGCTTTTTACAATTTCCCTTGGTTAGTACCCACGTCTCACTCACGTAAGTTGTAATTGGTTTAATTATGGTTTTATACACTTTCGCTTTTAAAGCTCGCCCTATATTTTTATAACTTAATATGTTATTGAATGCTCCAACACACCTGGACCCTGCCGCTAAACATTTTTCTATTTCTTGCAACACACTTCCATTACTAGTTTGCTCTACCCCCAGGTACTCTGCTCTGTTTGTATATTGGAACTCATACACTTTCCCTTCCTCACTATGTAATCTTAGTTGTTCGTCTCTTTCTTGCCTTCATTTTCCTAGAATCATGTATTTCGATTTATCTTCATTTATAATTAACCCTACTTTCTTCACTTTATGTTCTAGCTTTTTCGCCACCTGCTTTAGTTTCTCTCTAGTTTTTGTAATTATTATCAGGTCATTAGCATATGCTAAACATTGGTACGATTGCTGTAAGATATTGAAACTTGTGTTTATTTGGCTACCTCTTAGTATATGTTCTAACGCTATATTAAATAACAGTGGTGACAAAGGGTCTCCTTGTTTCAGACCTAAATTAATGTTAAGTTTTCTTGACGTTGCTTCCTGACTTCTTACTAGGTCTGATGTATCCGTTAAGGTCATCTTTATCAGATCTATTGTTTCTTGTTTGAATTCCAGTTCTTCTAAGGCTTTCACAATCATTTTCCTGGCGATTTTATCATATGCCTGTTTGAAGTCAATCAGCAAAGTATGAATCCTTCTGTTTTTCTTTCTGTATTTCTCCTATATTTGTCTGATTATGAAAATATTGTCCACTGTTGATTTTCTCTTCTTGAATCCTGCTTGGTATTGTCCAATTTTTTTTCCAGCTTCTTCTTGTAGTCTTTCTTTAATTGCATTTGCTAAAATTTTGTAGACTACATTTAAAAGGGCGATTGGTCTGCAGTTCTTCATTTCTTGCTTGTTGCCTTTTTTATATATGGGACATCAGAAGCGTAGCTAGAGATCAGCAGGCTCTGTATCATAAACTGACAAGTGGGCCTCCCACCCCCACCCCATCAAGGTATTATCAGATAAACGTATAAAAATACCAACTCACTTTTTATTTTTTAACAAAATTATAAAAATGAATTAAAAAGTAAAATTTAATTACATATTTTTTACTAACGTACATATTACGTAAAAACAAGTGTAAATCATAGTTTACAGTTTACATATATCTATAGTGTCTCACTTTAGTAGGCACCATATATTATCGATTTTAAAAGAATCTTCTAATTAAACCTCTTACTAAATTGTACTTTTAGGGTATGTTACTTTCCTTTTACGGTAAAGTACTAATTTACTACGATTTAAAATGAACAGCAAAATTAAAGAAGTCGTAATAGGGAATTTTTTATCAAAAAATCGTGTTAATAAAAGTTGTTCAGAATCGTTCAAATCAGCTAAATCCGAGGGATAGCTTCAACTGCACGCTAAATAGGATACTCACCTTTCGCCTATATAAACCTAAATTCCAAAATGTGGCCCTGCCTAAAAGTTTCCGAATGAAATTTATGTGAAAATCGTACAACACTCATTAATGACCAATAGAAAAATTAGTTCACGAGCCATAACCAAGACAACAACAAAAATTTCTTGGGAATTTTTGTAGGTAGACATTACTTCTTTTTAGGGTTTGTGTCGTTACGATTTTCTTACCGAATCTGCATTCGAGCATTAATTCATATCCGGAAATTATTTTTCGTGCATTCCAACAACGTCCTAATTTGCCCTGACGTCCCGCTCGGGCAAATTAATACGACGTTGTTGGAAAGCACGAAAATAATTTCCGGAAAGAATTAATGCTTTTGTGAGATTATATGTGATAATTTTTTGTTGAGATTTTGGGTTGATGGGCCCTGTATCATTGATATGGCAGATAGAGCAGTAGCTATGCCCCTGTGGGACATATAATTGCTTGGCGCCGCTCTTCCGGCATTTTTTTCTTTCCCATACTGTTACGATTTATCTTCTGGGCTATTAAAAATTATACGCTGCTTCTTGTTTTAAGCATTTATTTACAGCAATTTAATTTACCGATTTACAAAAACACAAGAACTATTAATGCGGAACACAAATTATCTATACACTAACAGGAACTATTTCTAACAACAAATACACTTTATTTATTTACATGCGACTTCAACGTGAATGATTTATATCGCAAGCTTCGCACACTTTAAGCTAGATTCCGACTGTCTGTTTTTCCTGCTGTGCTTGCTTATATATTCGCCGGGTGATTCATTCCGGAAGCGTCGAGATCTCACTCGATTATTTCAGCAACGCGGACGTGTCACTCGCATTAGTCACCGAGGTAGTTCTCGAATGATCTGGAAGCTGACTCATCTGTCTGCACGCGACCCGCTTCGAAGATCGTTACAATACTTTTATGATAAGTTCATACACTTTTCTTAGGAGCTCCTCCCCCGCGTATTTAATTAATTCTATTTATACTTCATCTAGACCGGAGCTCTTGTTGTTTTTCATTTCCTTGATAATATCTCGTATCTCTTCTTGTGTAGGTACCATTTTTTATGTCTTCTGCTTGATATGCCTGATTTGTAAATGGAATTCCTTTGTATCTTCTGTCAGTATCTCTTCGAAATAACCTGCCCATGCATTTGATCTTCCCTACACATAATTCTTCTTTTTTATTCCTCATTGTGAGTGACTCGGGTTGGTGTCCTTGTTTTTCCTCCTTATATTTTTTTAAAATTTCTTTATATTTCTTCTGTTGTACAAATCTTCTATCTTATCTTATCCTTCTGTTGTTCTCTTTTCTTTTTCCTGCATACATCATTTGCTTTGTTCCTTGCTCTTTTGTAATATTCTTCGCTTTCCTTTGATTGATCTTGTAGCCACTTGAGTCTGACTTGTTTTCTTTCTTCTACTGCTTCTTCGCATTCTTTGTCATACCAGTCTTTATTCTTCCCTATCTTTTTGGTCTCTAACGTGATTGCTCCAGCTATAATTATTTCTTTTAATAAGTTCTACTCCTTTTGAATATCCTCTTCTCTTGTTAGGTTGGTGAGCTTCTCCTCTACTGTTCTTCTATATTTTTCTCTTTCTCCTTCCTTCCTGCTATTTTGTGGTATCTTTCTTTTTTGCCAACTTTTGCATTCAGGTCTTCTATTATCATGTTTATAAGCATTTCAATTGCATCGTAGAATTCTTCTTTTCTGTCCTTCTCTACATCGGCAGATAAAATATGAATAGGCTTTTGGAATGTGCAAGGATTAAACAAGGAAGGGAAAATAAAGCAGTTGAAAAAGAAGCGAAAATACAAGTTAGACGTGCTAGCAGTGCAGGAAACAAATTAAAAAGAAATAACCAGCATGAAAATCGAAAGTTATGTATGGTTCAACGGAGGAGGAAAAATGAATAGATTTGGCACAGGTTTTCTCATAAAAGAAGAATTTAAGAAAATAATAAGCGACTATAAAGTAATTATTGAAAAAATAAGCTATCTAAGATTACGAGGAGCTCATAGGAAGATCAGCATAATAAATGTCCATGCACCAACTAAAGAGGTTACATTACCAACACAAATAACTTATAGAGATTACAAAATACGTCTGTCTGTCTAGAGAAGCTGCGATATTCTATAAAGAAAGATTTTGTTTTAGTTAAACTTAATTAAACAAACTGTTTTGTACTTACGTAGATATTTCATTAATGGAATACACCATTTATATGACAACAAATGCAAACTGACATTCGGTTGAAACTCTTCAGCGCCTCCTTTGACGTCAAATTTAAATGAACGCTCTTTACTTCTCATGCATACATTTCGAAACAGAAAGAAAATGAACAAGAAAGCTGTAAAGGAATTATTGATTGGTTACAAGGAAGAAGGGTACGGTATATGGTGTTAAGAAATAAGAAAATCAACCAGAACATAGAAGAGTATAGAAAATGTGTCCGACATAGAATTTCATAGATTTGAAAATGATGATAGTGAAAATGAGAAATGCACAAATACAAGAATGAAAGTGATACGAGATCATGTGATTTCAGTTGCTGTGAATTATATGAAAATTAAAGAACCAGTAAATTAACAAGAAGCTCTAGAGAAAAAACAAGAAACAGTTGTTTTCAGTTATGGAAAAAGAAACGCAACCACATAATGAAAATTGGATCTGGATTCTTAAGAAACTGCCAACTGGAAAGAAAGTCTTTCCTACAAATGGGTTTAAAAAAATCTGTATGAAGCCCGGCTTGTCATAGAGGATACTCACAAAAGAAAGATATGGATTACGACCAGACTTTAAGCGTAATTGCCAATCTGAAACAATACAATTTTTACTAATAAGTATAGCTACTAGTGAGAAAATTACTATTACAGCTTGGTATATGTACATCATTCCAGTATGAAAAACTTCATTAAGAGGTTTACATGAACAATCAGATGGATTCAAAGATAGTACAGATACAGCTTGCCACATATAAAATTGATTAGAGGGCTAGGTTTTGCTGTTATGCTGATTCCTGTTTGCATATCAAAAAGGAAGGCAAGCTAGAATGAGCAATATATGTTGATGACAGACTTGTAACTACCAACAAAGCAGACATGAAGAAGACCTTTTTAGAGAATTGAAGAATTCAAAATAACAGTTAAGGGAGTTCAAGGCAAGATGACATACTTTTTAATTGGAGCGAAATTAAAAAAAGCTAAAGGTGCTAAGAATAAAACAAAGTATGTACATAAACTCTTGTTTATTACAATCATACAAAAATGTATTTAAAACATCTGAAAGTAAGCATAAAAAAATAATAACATATTAAACAAGCAAGTAGAAGTTGGGTAAGATGACACAAGTTCGTCTAAGATGACAGAGTCAATGTAAGACTTCTTATTTATGCACAATTCACACGTTAATTGCTTTATTTTATATGGAACACCTGCACACAATGTGTGGCACCAATTCAAGCAAGGAATGTTTGTACAAGTCATTACAATAAATGCAGGCGGCATCATCATCATTCTCCGAGTGGTCATCTTGCCATAGAGTTGACTCTAGTCTTCTTCATTGTCATAGTAACAAACTCTACATACTGAAATAAAAAGAAAACATTATTTAAACATTCATCATTATGCACTCACATTAGGCTAAAATGATATAGTATGTCATCTTAGACTGATGGCAGGTATGTCGTTTTACCCGGAATCGACAAAACTTTGACCAATAGATTATTTGTAAACATGTTTTGAAGTTGCTTGTACTTTTCTTTAAATATAAAACAAACAATAACTGCTATTAGCATCACCATACTTAAAACATTTGAATACATACCTGTCTGTAGATATTGCCACTACAATATTGAAGAAATATAATTTTTCAACTACCAAAAATGTTTGCGATCATTTCTTCTGAAAACTTCGTTGAACTGACAGCCGTAAACAATTTCTGCTGAAGCGTCATCTATAAGACCATGAGTAAACTCGTTGTTGCTCAACTGTCGCGAATATTTAATTCGCAATGGGCACTGTGCCATCTTACTTACTATGTCATCTTGCCCGAAACTCCCCTAAATCTATTCTCCTTAGCATAGAACTTCGGTTTAGACCGCGTAGTATTTGTATATGAACACCCAGCATTTTCTGGCTTAATGTGCCTTGCACCTTGTGAAGTCGAGCAAAAACCCGCTCTTTGGTGGCTCGTGTTGTTTGAGTATCTTGAGAACGAGGATACTTAGGCAGATTTGGCCGTTTTGCTGTTTGTGCATCCATATTCACTAACGTTTCGCAAGACCTTGCAGCTTGCATAATCAGAATGAAAGTCGCACTAAGAACCGAAGGTCGGTGTGGAGCTATTTATAGTCCTCTGTGCCAGGCGTGCGGAGTGGCGTAACGCTGGTTGGTCATCCGAGTGCTACGTAATCCGTGGGGCGTGGCCGTATGACGGACAGTGGTTGTAATCGTGTATCACAGGGGTCCACGTTTTACTGAGCTTAAAGCCATCTTCCCTGTTGATATTATTTGGATGTTTTTCTATTTCTATGGCTTCACGTATCACTCGCGGGAAGAATGAGGTATTCTGGCAAGTACTCTGGCATGCTCAAATTCTAAAGTGTGCCCATTTGTAAATGTATGCTCAGCTACGGCTGATTTTGTGATGCGTTTGTGTTTGCAATCGCCTTTATGTTCTTGGAGTCTTAGATCAATGGAACGACCAGTCCGTCCAATGTAACTCGAGCCCAAGAACAATGAATGCGATATACGCCAGCAGTTTTTAAACTTGGAATCTTGTCTTTTACCGATCTGAAGCCGTTACCCAAAGTTTCCTTGCTCGTGAACACAGTTTTGATGTTGCATCGTTGCAGGACACGTCCTATCTTATCAGTCGAGCCTTTAACGTAAGGTAGAAATGCTAAGCCTTCCAGAGGTGGAGATTTCTTTAGCCTTTTTTGTCAGTCTTGTCTAGTGCTTTTCGTATGGCGGTAGTGTATCCGTTCCTTTGTAAAGAGTCAAACAGATGTAGCTTTTCTCTCTCTAGATTTTTCCTCGTCTGGGATACGAACGGCTCTTGTCGCCAGAGTCTGGAGAACTGTTGCTTTTTGCATTGGATGATGTGTGAGTCAGCATTTAGATATCTGTCCGTGTGTGTTTTCTTTCTATAAACTGCATGTTCTAAACTGCCATCTGATTTACGTTTCACCAGGACGTCTAGAAACGGAACACCTACTGCAATTTTTTTCTACTTCCATTGTGAATTGTATGTTGGGATGTACAAAATTCAGGTGTTCTAGAAACAGATTCAATGTCTGGCGTCCATGTGACCAGATGACAAAGGTATCATCTACATATCTCAACCAGCAAGTCGGTTTTAGCTGCGCTTGTTCGAGAGCCTTGGTTTCAAAAGCTTCCATGTAGATATTAGCGATAACAGGTGATAGTGGTGAACCCATGGCCGCTCCTTCGACTTGTTCGTATATTTTATTGTTCCAATTGAAGTAAGTGTTTTTCAGGCAAATTTCGACAAGTTCAACTTGGTCTGTAGGCGAGAGATCTTTGAGAATTACTAGCACCTCATCAACCGGCACTTTCGTGAAGAGTGATACTACGTCGAAACTGACTAAGAGATAATCTTTGTTTAACTTTATGTTCTTTAGCTTATGGGCAACATCTGCTGAATCCTTGACAAAGGAGTCTGTTTTACCAGTTAGAGGCTGTAGTATACTGGTTAAATGTCTTGCCAAAGCATGTGTAGGAGAATTTATCGCGCTGACAATTGGTCTCAACGGCACGCCCTCCTTATGTATCTTAGGTAGGCCATACATGCGAGGAGTTTTTGCATTTCTAGAAATCAATCGGTGCTTTAAAGTGGGATCGATACTATCGGAGCATTTTATGATTGCTGCTTTCACTCCACATATTATCTCCTCCACAGGTATTTGCTTAGGGGCTACGGCGAAGTTAAAACCTTTCTTTAGTAAGGATGTGGTCTGATTATCCAGTTGTAGGTATGTTGCTCAGGTTTACGATTACTTATTCCGTAGCCAATTGTTTCGAAGACTGCTTAGGCGCTAGCTTATCATATTGTTTAGCTGTTACTTGTTCCAGTGTATTGTGTGCTTGTCTCGTAGTGATAGCGTTGATTTTCTCTCACAATGTTGGTTCCAGCGTGTTCGCCAGTTTTATGTGTGGGGTGTACAGCCTTGATCCTGTGCTATCTAATTCCTGTCTAACTCTTTGTATTTCGGATCTGCTTCATACTTCTTTGGACTAGAAGTAGGGAAACAAGAAAATGGTTCAATAAGAATCAGTCAATCAGCATGTGCTTAAAAAGTTTTTGAAAGTTTTATCATAAAATATGGCAGACCGATTTCAATGACTATTGTTAAAAAGAATACTCAATCAGGGCAGAAAAAGGAAAAGGAAGACGTCGAAGAGATTAAATAATTTCCATACAGAAAAACAGATATTGCTCTTATATATTTTATTACTATACTCCATTCAATATTGCATATGTAGTTAGTACGGGTAGCTTTGAGAACGTAACTGATTATGTGAAACTAAAAACAATTTTGAGCTACCCCACAGGCATTTTGATTGGACCTTGGCATATTGTACAAACCAGATTATAAGAAAGGTGACATACAATAATAATAATAATAATAATAATAATAATAATAATAAAGGACTTTATTGAGGCGGAAATTGCAGCTTCAGTGAAGCTGCGAGTGGAGTTATATGATTAAGGGCCGGTTCTACAATTCAAGGATAAAGTTATCCCGGGAATAAATACCCTAGAAACGATTGTTGTAACAAAGAAAACTATGACAATTATACCTCGGATAGCTTATTCTGAGTATATACTTGCATTGTAGAACCGGCCCTAAAGCGTTTATTTGAGATAATTGTTAGGTTAAATGATGTTTCGATGTTAATAGTTGACAATCAAGCTGCTATCCGATTAGTGCAGAATCCAGAATATCAGCATTGTACCAAACAAATCAGAACAAGGCATTTTTGTCAGAGCCCTGGTCTTGAATGGTGAAATAGGAGTCAGAAAGGTTCAGTCAGTAAAACAGCTTGAAGATGTTATGACCAACCCAAGATTGGAAGTTCTGGGTTTGACATGTACATTGAATGACTGAATGTGTTGACATTATATGTTTACTACACTATATACATTAAATATTTTGTTTACACCTTATATGCCTGGGCGGCTTAGTGAGAATTTTCTCAAAGCGGGAATGGATTTGAACTTATTAGTTAAATTAGTTGTAAGCTAGTTTGGAATTGTTGAGTGTATTGTATGTTTGGACATGGGTAAGCGTAATGTAAGCACGGTATGAATGGTTCTCAACACCTAAAGGTAAAAGAGGCTAAAGATAATCAATGAATGTATGAATTATGTAAGCTGAGTTAATCACTTTTGGAAGTAGAGAAATTGTCAAAAATATACGAAAGGTTTGCTCAGTAGTCAGCAATTTAATTTTAACATAAAAGTAGTTTTTTCAAGGTTTTACTACAGTACCTATTAAAAGAACTTCAACATTATCTCTGCCATTTTACTGAGTTAGCAGTAGGTACCTCCTTTTTCATTAACACAATATTAGATTTTCTATATTGTTACATGCTAATAACAGTATTTATCCAGAATATACATTATCCTTTCCGCCCGACTAGAAATAATGGTTTGTAAACTTAAAAAAACAAACTGATTAATAACAATATACCAATATAGCAGGTCGCTCCTGGAGTTAAGTCACCAACCATGTTTGTCAAACATCGCTGAAAATAGGACGGGTTGCAATTTTTGTGCAACTGCCTGATGCGATTCTACGCAACGTGCCGGTGTTTGAAATTGTGTTTGTGACTATATTTAAAAGTTTTATAAACACTTTTTCGCACGTCCACAAATAATTTTTAAAGCGACCACCATCTTCAAATCTCAATTCTTTGTGTACCACTGAAATACCCTTCGTTTTTGTTAATCACTCCGCTGTAACCACTTACTAACCCACACTTTTCTATATTTTCGCTGTTGTTTTATTACACGAGTGAGTCACTCGAACTACGCTTCGGTTCGCTAATTTATGAGAGTTTCATTAATATAAATTAAAAAAAGAGAGATTAATTAATAAAAATTTTAAAAAAATGATGCATCGTCCGGGAATCGAACCCGGGCCACCCGCATGGCAGGCGAGCATTCTACTCCTGGACCAACATGGCTGGTTTAGATAATGCGCCGCTATTATGATATATGAACATAGTTAATCACCTGAGCTAACAGCACACGAGCACAACTGCTGTCTCACCGCAGCCCACAAGGACAGACGATTGGTTCCGCTGCTTAGAAGATTTAATTAAATTAAAACGTTTTCATACTTTTTTTGAAAATAAAAACCAGCCTACGATCTAAGTCTAAAAATTAGCAAATTTTAAGCCATCATACAACTTAATCGGTCTAGTATCTACGGAGGAGATAGCAAACAAAGATACAAACAAACATACAAAGAAAGAAAGAGAACAACGATTTTATGTTATAGGATGCTAGACCTACACCTACTAACAAAAGGGTGATGACTTGTTCTATTTTTTAAACAGAAATACACATTCGCAATTAACAACGAGAATGTTGAAAGCAGACCATAACCATACTACTAACAGCTGATTCAAACAGTTGCTTACAGTAAGTTTGATGGTGTGATCACCCAGTTTAATAGAGCAAATCAAAAATTGTCTTACGACGTAACGGAACGTGTTTGACAAACAAATTTGATGCAACAAAATGACCGTGTGGCTTCTGCTAAATAAACGATTTTATCTACGATACGTAGTGTGTAAAATTAACTTTTAGTTGGCAGTTTTAAGTTTGTAAAACGACTGTTTAATAGCATGTTTTCATTAGTTTACGATTTCAATAAGTCACGTCGTCAGTAGCAATGTGTTTTAAAATTTTTAATCATGCCAAATAATAACTGGTTGCTAGTAATCCTAATTTACATTTAAATATTTTTTAATATTTACTACCGTGTTTTCTAGATTCCATTGTAGATAAAATATTGTAAGATACACATGCGTCAAATAGCTTTACGCACTTGTATCGTAAATTACTATAATTAAACAGCTTTGTTACTACGCCCATTATGAAAGTCTTACATGAAAGCTAATACTTGTTTCATCTATTGTTATCAATAGCAAGTGTTCATTTGAATTTGTGGTCAAGTTAGCTGTGCTTGTTGTTTATATAACGTCGTAGCTTATACTATATAGACGCATATTTTTAACTGTCAAAACTCATAACACGTAACTGCTATTTGTAACCTGTTTTACCAGCAATAGCAACGAGAAAATTTTTGAGAGTAAGTTACTTGTTATAATAACTTGTGTGTTATTTGAAGCAAATATTGAATTAAATATGAGGTTATATATCCGACCATATGATTAAATGGATGCCATGACTTCAACAATTCCAAAGTTAACTAGACCACAAATTCAAATGAAAATACCTTATGTCTACTTCTTTAAGAACAATTATTTCCAATTTTCGCATTTTTGTAGAAATATGTAGTAATGTACGTCCCAGGAGATCTCCTGTGTTCAGTTTCTACTCTTTCTGAATTAGGTAATAGAATTTTAGGTTGGAAATTGGTTTTATTTTTATTTTTCTTGCGAAATGAGTTATATTAGTTTAAATCTGCTGAGGGCCGTCAAAAAGCACGGGTATCACTTGGTCTCGTGACTTAAGACATGCTAAAGACGGTACTGTGGGCCAAACAATTGAATAGGTATAAATTTCGATTTTCATTAGAAATAAATTACTAAGAAAGTTAAAAGATACATTTGAATTTGATTTTAGGCTTGCATTTGTCTTTATTACTTCTGATACACTGACAATGCTTTTTTTATTTTTAACATCATTTTCGATTTACATTTATTTATTTATTTCGCACTCAGTCAACATCCTTTAGGCCAATTATAGGCGTCGCTGTGCATTTATGGGGACTTCCAACACCACTAACGACTGTCATGATGTTATTATGACATCCGGGACCAACTATTTCTGTGGCAGCCGTACCACGAGGCGCTGAGAGAAGCAGCCGTTGAACTACCATCCAAGTTCTGACCAGAAAGAGCGTTGCTTAACTCTACTGATCGAACGTGGACGCTTGTTCAAGCTACACCACCCGGGACCTTTGCTATAATTTGTTAGTTATAAGTAGTTTATGTAGTTTTACTCGTGCCTGTCATAATATAACTGATTGGTACCTACCTAATAGTTTGTTTAATACTTGTTTTTCTAAATATAAAATAACAAAAATGTTATTTTCTGAATTAGCTTTTTAGAAACTCTATGAGATCTGATTTTAGTTCACTATAGCTTATCATTAACACACTATAGTTACAGTTACATTTTTATGTTATTTGTAGCGGTAATCACGTCAAAAGATTGCAGTTAAAAGGTCGCGCGCCAAAAGATCGCGGTCAAAATGTCGCACGACAAATTATCGCATACGACAAATGATTACATGCGACAAAATATCGCATACGAAAATAACATTACAATTACAGAAAAAAATTACTACAGTGTGGAAATAAAGTAACGTATAAATTCATTAACTTTATTGATATTGATTTTTATGAAAAAATCTCGAAGGGGTGTAGCGACATTTAAAAAAAAACAATTGAAAAATACAATTAGAAATCTATTATCAACTCCATTCAAAGTTAATAATGACGATGACTGTGTCTCGCTTAATTGTACCATTTTTATTAATAAAATAGTTTGCTAAAGGTAAATTCTAATTTAGAAAAAGCAAACGACTCGTATTTTGTTATGACATTTACAAATTGTTGAACTCTGACATGTAACTAATCTTCTTTTGATTTATCCACAGGTAACTAAATTTATTTTGCTCATTTCATTGGTTTTTAATATTTAAATTATAAGACCATTTTTATCGATTATTTTCAAATAAAACATCTAAAAAAGGAATTTTATACCGTTCGAAATGGGATAAAAGTACTAGCGAAATCAATAATAAAAAAATAGGTTGTTATTTAAAAAAAAAGTCGATGACGTCATATATATATAAATGAATATCAACGAAGTTAATGAATTTATCCTTTACTGTAGAAATTTTTGTTTTTTTCTGTAATTGTAATGTTGTTATTTTCGTATGCGATATTTTGTCGCATGCGATCATTTGTCGCGCAACATTTTGACCGCGATCTTTTGTCGCGCGAACTTTCGACTGCGATCTTTTGATAGGTATAGCAATACCTATATGCTTTTGAAATTTGTTTAACAACTTGTAGGTAACAAGATATTTTTTTAGATTTTTTCATTGGATGAAAATGGGATACTTATTGTTTGGGGCATTATACTAAGAGACGCTTCTTCACTTACTACAACAGTTAAAGAAAATGCATCATTCTCGAATGAATTGTCTTTAGTGCAAAATTCAAAGTTTTTGCTGAAAGAGTACAATTCTGAATTAACGAATTTGTTATGTACGGATATGAATGTCAACCCATTAGATCCACATCATATAATTATTTCCACAAACTATGGATACGTGATACATTTTTTAACTACAGGAACCAAGGCTAATCCTAGAAAGTATAATCCAGGTACTGCTTTTAAAAAAGTTAAATATTTACTAGAGGAACCTATTTACATTGTTATCATGTTTTCAGGAACAGTATCTCAAGCAAACTGTTTAGAATCATGCCCTTTCTCATCATTGTATTTTGTTGCTGGATATGAAGATGGTGCAATAGTTCTTTTCTCACGTCTGTTAGAAAAGCCTCTCATGACAATGTCCAATAAAGAAGATGTGACACCTATCACCGTGGAATTCAATTACTGCAATGGTCTTATGACAGACCATGTGTGTTTTATGCAAAAGATTTTCACAATACTATACATGTTTGGGACTTGGCAGTTAGTGATTTATATCCAATTTATTCCATACCATTTAAGGAAAATATCACCAGGATGAAATTATCTCCTGTTCATAATAAAAATAGTGATGCATCTTATATGGTATGTATAACAACATAATGCCATTAGTAATATCACTTGTTATTGGTGATACATGGATTAATATATTTTCAGATTCTTGCAACTGAAGATGGATCTATTTATTTACATATGCTTAAATCTGACTATGGACCATCAAATTTAGACCAATATCAACAAGATGTTAAAACTTTCTTGAATTATGTTAGTAGATTATAACAATTTACTTGTTAAACTTGAGCTAAGAAATCAAGCCATCAGTACTTTTTGAAAGCAAAACATCATTGTATGCAGTACATATAAGGTATAAGTAGTTGATTTCTTAACTGAAGTAACAAACCTTTGCTTGTAATGCAATAATTGTAAAAGCACTGTTATATTTTTATTATTCTATCAACAAAATAAATTTACAATTTTCAAAACTTCAGTCAATTCTGATTGCATTTTTTACATTATAAATTAACATTTTTCTACATAAAATAATAAAATTGATAAACTTACATTTCCATTATTATATTAAATAATTGTAATAATGTGCAACTTTTAGCAAATAAGTCAAGTTGGGATTTAGATTCCCTCAGATTACCAATAGATGTACGAGCCATCAATATAATTTAAGCACGTGCAGATTGATGATTACTAAAACTATAAAGGAATGATTGAAAATTCAATCCTATTGCGAACAGATACCCCAATTAGTATTACAATGTTGTAGTCTTTTATTCCGTTTAAATATTTATGTGATTACTGATTACATATATTACACATCAAAGACGCAACAAAAACTACTTGCTACTACCACTACATATCATCAACAACTGGTACGACTGGCGCTCTATTCTAAAAATAATTTTAAGCTAAGTGATGATTTGGATTTGTTGTGGATACAAAATGTCCCTAGATTAGATATATATATAGCTCTTTCTACCCTTCCTAAACCATCGAGTAATATACAGGGTGCCCGGATTTCGTAGGGACAACATGGGTAACTTTTGTATTTGAAGAGATAGAGAGATGGTTAAATTAGCAAAAAGATGCAGGTTTGAGAGCTCATTAAGAATCCATCTTCAAATTTTACACGTCATGGCCCACTTGTCTAAAATTTAAAAAAAACAGAATCTCCTAATTTCTTATATATGCCGTAACTTTTTTGTTACTTAAGATATTAAGATGCGATTTGAACTAATTTGCATGGTAATTTAAATACATTTATTGGCACTTAATAAAACCAATTTTATTTCTGCAAATTTTTAGTAATCTAACCTAACCTCAAAATTTTAAATTGGTACCGTGCAATTTTTTTGGCCCTTTTAAGAGAGGATTTTTTTCTGAATGCAATGATGTATTACATGATATAGAAACTTTTTCAAAATTTTGAAAAACTGAGCTTATTCTTTTTACATGCAGAAATCACTAGTGCCATGATCACAATAACTTTGTTTTTTGTTTATCACGTTATCTGTGAAATTATGTTTCGAAACAAAAAGCGGGCTTATCATCATACGTGCCTGTCAGTAGTGTGAGTGTTATTACTTCAACTTATAATGGAAAATTTTGAAAGTATGATGTATTTTGTGCGTATATCAAGTGCTACAAGAACGTAGAACTTACACGTCAAACATACGGAACACACTGACACTACTGGAAGGCACATATGATGATAAGCGTGCTTTTTGTTTCAAAACATAATTTCACAGATAACGTAATAAATAAAAAACAAAACTATTGTGTTCATGGCACTAGTGATTTCTGCCTGTAAAAAGTTTCCATATTATGTAATACATCATTGCGTTCAAATAAATATCCTCTCTTAAAAGGGCCAAAAAAATTGCACGGTACCAATTTAAAATTTTGAGGTTAGGTTAGATTACTAAAAATTTGCAGAAATAAAATTGGTTTTATTAAGTGCCAATAAATGTATTTAAATTACCATGCAAATTAGTTCAAATCGCATCTTAATATCTTAAGTAACAAAAAAGTTACGGCATATAAAAGAAATTAGGAGATTTTGTTTTTTTTTAATTTTAGACCAGTGGGCCATGACAAGTAAAATTTGAAGATGGATTCTTAATGAGCTCTCTAACCTGCACCTTTTTGCTAATTTAACCATCTCTCTATCTCTTCAAATACAAAAGTTACTCATGTTGTCCCTACGAAATTCGGGCACCCTGTATATTCCAGAATTAGCGATAAATATTAGTTTGTATATTTCTTAGAAAAACCAGCATTCCTAAGCCATACCAAACTCAAGCAATTGGAAGCCTTATACATTCGTAAGTACCAAAACCTGTAGGTATACAAATCTGAGCCAATACAGTGATGCCATATGAAGCCTTTGCCATTAAGCGATATGAATCACGTTGTTTTGGGTAATGTTTCGTAATTTGATATATTTTTACGAAGCAAAAAGTTACACCGTAGCATTTCGATGCAGTCAGTTACAATGTAAAATCAACGCTTTTCGTCTTAAGTTTATACTCCATTACAGTAAATTGCTATAAAATAGTATATTATGTTATTAGGAGCAACAGTTATATTTTATGTGGCGTGGCTGGACGGTTTATCTGCCGACTTTGCGAGGCAGATAAGTACAGCCGAGCCGCATAAAAATACTTTTGCTCCGAATAACATATACCATTTTTTTCTTCAAATGTTTATAAGAAAATCCGAAGAAAATTACTCTATCTCGTCAGCGGCAGATAATATTATCCAGCCACGCCACATAAAATATGAGTTTTGCTCCTAATAACATAATATACTATTAGTGTGAAGTAAAATTTTCAGTGTTGTGTAAAAGTACAAACAGTGATATGATACGAATGCTTTTTTATTTCAGAAAGTACAAAACGTTTACATCAAATACAACATGCAAATATACAGGGTATCAAAAAGTGGATCAAGATTTTAGGGGCGTATAGTACTCACTAAAACGAGTATAGTAAAATCACGGCAGCAAACGGCGTGCGTCATCAAACAGTAACTTTAAATTAATAACTAAATAATTGATGACGTGCACCGTTTGTTTCCGTGATTTTATTATAAAACAGTTAATAAACATGGGTCCAAAAACGATTCATTATGGAGATATAACTCCTTGAAATTAGTAAGAGATAATTTCTCCCTTTTCACTAATATGAAGTTACCCACTTAACGCTGTAAAAATGAAATTTTGAAAAAATTAATGCTAATCAGAGGTTATATTTCAGAATGTGTGAACCGTAAATTTTTTCTACTTTTATGGAATTTTGCCTGGTGAATTATACCCAAAAATTGTCCTTTTACTTAAATTTAATTTATATCAAATCGAGGCAATTTCAGTTTTAAGCAATAAAGCACACATTTTCTTGTATCAATCCTAAATGATCTTAAAAAGAGTGCATCTGAACAATTTTGATTAAGAGCACTATTTTTCTGATCATGAAATTAGAAATGTCATGAAAAGTTATTAATTTATCATCAGCGAAAATTGATCACCTTTTACAAACTTCAAGGAGTAATATCTCCTTACGGAAGCGTATATAGACCTATTTTTTACTTATTTCGGTGAATACTATAGTAAGGACCTGACATTTTAAAACCTTTTTAAAACCCTGTATAAAAGTTCTACAACAAATAATCAGATAATATAAGTATTACACATTAAACACATATTATTGTTGAAGGTATAAAAACGTATTTTAATAGTTTCTTAAGTTTCCGTGGAATATATTAAAAATAACAGCTTTCATTCACGCCAGTATCTGCCTTTAAATAATTCGAGATGCAAATCTTGTATTTGTTGGCATTTATTCTTTTTCGGTGGCTGTTTGTTTTTAATGTGTTTAGCAAAATATTTAACTAGCACTTCCTTTTGTCTTGTTGACCAAGGCTGTCGCTGGCGAAGAACCATTTTCTTCCTATTTATCTTGCTTCGTTTTTGGGGAATTTCTTTTTCAGTGTTTTCGATTTCGTCTATTGTCTTTTATTTCCTCTCTATCCATTATAAATTCCGTTTCGCAAGTTTCAGTTGCCGACGAAGTGGATGGGACTACTGATAAAATACATGAATTTATTGTCGCTAATAAAATGACCACAAATGTTAATTAGATAATCAAAATGCTCTTTCATGATAGGGGACAGAAGAACCGGCACTCCTCTTCCTGGTTTTCCTCGTATTACTATACGATTGTAGGTTTGTAATAGAATGCGTTCAGTTTCAGTCAAGCCTTTAACAAGTTCATTTTCTTCGCGATGTTCCAAATTTATTGATTTGTATGTCTCAACTTTTAATTGGGCCACCTCCGCAGGTCGTCTTCGGTTCAATAGTAGCATTTGGGTGTAAAGTATTTCCTTAAGAGAAGTGGAAGCCTTAAAATCCTTGGGCTCCTTTTTCAGAATACTATAATGTTTGTCAGCATTTCCTTTTAAAAATTCATTTAGTTTCTTTATATCTGTAGACAGAGGAATTAGTTCTTCTTTCTTCCATCTATTTTCATTCAAATTTGTAGCAGCCTGTGCACAGTAAGTAAATGTAGCCTGGGTTCCAACTACAAGATAATTTGTCGAATAAAAGCAAAACACAACTCACCCATACTATGGTAATTACTCTGAAAGTATGTAGATGTTAACCTTTAAAAAAAAATATAAAGAAAAATTCCATTAGCTTGACGCAACATTTGTGTTTTGCGTTCCTTAACGAATGCTTTCAATAAATTTTGTTTAGAAACGAATTACGAATATTTTTTTAATTTTTAGCATTGAGTATTAATTGAGTGAATTATAACTTTATTGTAGAGAACTTTTTGAAAGACTATTTGTAATTAAATTTAAATTTTACTAGATGTAGACAATTTATTGCGTTTCCACACACCGAATGTTTTAATAATGGCGCATATCTGTATGAATCCTACAATTGGAATTAAAAAAATAAATGATCGTTTACTTCGTCGGCATCTAATTCTATAGAATTTAAACACTTGTCTCACTATCAACAAAAGACTCAAGAAGAGTTCGACAAAAAGGTCCAATCACTATCTACAAGGAAGCGAGGAAATCCGTCACTCATAAGGGTTTCACCTAATATAATCACATGATAGGGAAAAGTACCATCAAATCGGTAATAAGAAGATCGCTAAAGGCGCTTAACTAGTACTCAAAAGCAGAGGAAAACACGGCTTAAATAAGCACGCAATAAAACAACAATAGTAATAGTAATTGGTTATAATATCGAAAAGGTGAGAATAATGTTGACAGTGCTATAACATCCTTAGCGTGAGTAAGTGAATAAACTAAACATACACTTACATCATCATACACACGATCATACACACAATCATACACACCAAAATTCACTCGTCGACATGTTCTTCTCCAAGGTAAGGTTTTAAATCTTTTATATGCCAAACTCCAACGTTCTTATTGTCAGGCACGGTTACTAGCTGATAAGTAAGGGGACCAGTAACCTTTATTACTTTACATTTGACATATTTGGGTGCCAGTTCCTGATTGAAAGATTTAGAAGCATCAGATAAAACATAGTTCCTTTTCCAAACCAAATCATTAGCGTTAAACTTTAATGGACGCTTACGCAAGTTATAATGCTTGGAATTGCGTTGATATGAATTATTGAGGTATTTCACAAAGTCTTGATAAAGTTCTGAAGTTGGTTAACATCTGAAACAAGATCTTCCCGAGTTTCTAATGACAATTCTTCCTCTTGGAAATTTTTAAGACGACCGTAATAAGTCCCAGAAACTGGTACAGTCCTCCCGAAATTTAAAATGAGGGGGTATAACCCGTTATCTCATGAACAGCGTTACGCAATGCATGTGCAACGTGATAAAGGTGCTCGTCCCACGAACGATGATTATCCGAAACATAAGAACGAAGAGCGGTTCCGATTACTCGGTTAACTCTTTCAACGAAGTTAACTTGTGGATGGTATGAAGCATTATACCAAACTTGCTGAACTTGATATTGTTTCATCAAAGCCTTGAACTGAAAACTGATAAATTGTGGACCATTGTCAACCATACAAATTTGAGGAACGCCAAAAATGAGAAAGATTTTATTTTCCAAAAATTTAGCTACTGTTTTTGCCGTGGCAGTGCGAACAGCTTTAACTTACAGTCGCTTTATATACACTGGACTGTACTTTAACTGGGGAAACTTGGTTAGCCAATCACACACGACTATGATAGAAGTGTTACCATTTTTTGTACGTTGTAAAGGACCCATTATGTAAATTGACAAACATTGAAAGGGGTATAAAATTTTCTTATTTTCCCCATTAAGCCAGGTCTAGCAAGTTGACTACCTTTACTAGCAGCTTACCAACCCGTAACGCATTGACATTCATTTTAATTAATGTTAATTATCAGTATAGTAGTTACTAAGTTTGCACAGTTGATGCTATCAGTGAAATAAATGTTACCAAAAATCAAGCCCCGGACGTTGGTCGCCAGTGTCATAAAAAAAGAGCCAACCTGCGTCTCGGCTACGGTAATAAATCTGTAACCTCCAAAACGCAGATTTACTGATTTTTTTATGAGCTAACCACACTTACCATGCCGGCCGAACTAGCACTTTTCTGCGCTTTTTAGGCCGTGGATACGGAAATCAGCGGTGCGGTGCAACCTGCAAGCAGCTACAACACAGTACGGCGCCAGGAATCAAAGCGATTCCAAAAGAAATAAATCACCAACGGTTGACTAGCATTTATTGAGTATAAAATGTTATTTGAATCCCAAAACGGTATAATTAAATGGTTTCTCAAATTATTTAGAATACACAACAATATTGCAAAGTTTTACGGAATTTTAATATTTATTCAAAAATTCTGTGTCAGAACTGATCAAAACGCTATACAGCACTCATGAGAATCTAAATCACGCATTTTTTCTTTCTACACTCGGCTTCGCCTCTTGTATAAAATCAACTGAATATTATGAGTTATAATCCTAAAGCTGAAAATACAACGAGTCCAAAGGACGAGTTGTATTATCTTGCATTGGGATTATAACGTAATTATATTTTAAAAAAATTATACATTATTAAGCGTACTATGAATTATATTTAGGAAAAGAATATAATGATTTAAAATATATACCAGAGAGAACGTAATACCATTATATTACGTGAGTATCAATGCTAATGATCAATGTTTGTCCCAAACACACTTTTTCTTGCTTTTTATGCTTAAAATGCACGACCTAACCTAGAAAAATCAAATGACATCTCTAAATTAGTTAATTTGACACGTTAAACAAAACCAAGTTAGCTCGTACTAAATCGAAAATCGTGAGTCACTATATTGTCAATATGGTAGAAGGTCCTATTGGCCAACGGCCTAAATTTAAGAGATGATAATTGACTCAAAATTCAAGGAACCATCTTCTCAACAGTAATGTGTTAAGTGAATAGTGACTTGCCGATAATGCTGGTCAGATTGCACGACCGCGAAGCTGGAGGGCGTATTTTCTAAACAATCCAGCGTGAGTGCAATCTGGTCAACATTATCAAAGCAAGGAATTATGCACGCAATATATTTGGCGTGACCATTGCTTGAATCGTTTAAAAAACTAACGGATCATCATTTTAATCAGTAAGGTGAAGTATTACCGATAAGTTGTTATATAACAATAATTATCGACGCAAGCCATTTTTGATTGGTTGAAAGTTCAAAAAGCGAGTGCGATCATTGGTCAAATGACATCGTTCGACAGATGCATACAATAGTCACTGTAATATAGAGTTATTCAAGCTACTCGTAGTGTGCTTGCTTCACTCCAAATACGAAAGCAGATGGTAGTGCATTATTACCTTCCGCCAAAGAGTACTATATATTTATAAATATAGTACTCTTTGTTTTCGCCCCAGCTCTCTACATTTCCTTCTATCGGCGTCAGAGTGTGTGCGATAGAGTAGAGTAACAGCGAGCGTTATGGCGGCTATCGAAGTTACGTGATTTATATGTGAACAAACATTGTGTGAAAGTAAAATTATTGTTGTGAAAGAGAAGGGCTTGGACACTTTAGACAGTGCAGCCGAAAACGTAATGATGATAAATAGAAGACAGTCCTCATGAATATGAATTCTGTCACAGTGCATGATGCTTGCTGCAAACGGTATACCAATGAAAAACTCATCGCCTCAAAAAAAGTTTTTATCTCGAGACTCGAATAAACGATGTTTGATATACATGCTCGCCAGAAAATTAGAAGACCATAATATTACAGTAATGCATGCACCAAAGGATGTGGACTCTCATAATTCAAACAGCTATTGATATGTCTTCGTCCTATTCAACAGTGCATATTGTGGAAGAAGATATAGATTTATTAGTTCTGATGACTGCACTAGAGAGCGGGCATGCCAATATCTTCTTACGAAGACGCACAGTCTATAGTTTGTAAATTCTGTAGGCAAGAATATTTTGTTCCTGCATGCATTTAGCGGTTGTGATACAACGTCTGCTTCCTTTAATCAGGGAAAGATTAAATTTCTTAATATTCGTGTGAAAAACAACTAGTTGCTTGAAATGATTGAAATCTTTCAAGATCCACATGCAGACTTCGATGCACTAGCCACTGCAGGAGAAGCATGTTTGGTAAGGCTCTATGGTGGATGATGGAAAGTGAGTATAATGGTGAAGAATATTCAGAAGACAATGCGCCAGTTTTTTCCACAACCAAAACTTCCAAAACTTACTTAAATGTACCTAATGAATTTGGGGATTAGGCCTACTGGGGATACCACGTTAAAAAACGTACCTCCTGGGTGGTGCGGAAAAGAGTTGCAAAATGAAATGATAAAATCATACCCTTTAAGCAGACGTGTTCCTACAAAATATAATGCAGAAAACTGTTTGAATGCATTTGATAATAATTTGATATTTATGTTAAAATTACTTTGCACATATCTCTTAGTCCAGATTTAAGGAGACAGGTGCAAAAAACCCTCCACCGCTACATTACCATTATTTGCTTGCGTTTGACGCTCTGTATCCTGAAAACGATTGGTCTGTCGAAAAAAATTCATAGAGCACATATTTTATACATAATTGTATGCTCTTCAATTTATTAATGTACTTTTTTTAGGATTAATAGGAACGGAGAGATATTTGCAAAAAACTGATTTTGAGCACTATATTTCCAAGATGGCGGCGCGAGAAGTCTTCCCCCAAAGTTGCCAACTCAGAGTTATGATCAGGACAGTAAATTTTACGATTTAACAAATTTCATCTCTTTACGACCTTTTGCGTGGTTTACTTGGACTAAGGACACTTAATTGAAATCATTTCTATGGACATATACATACAAAGGCATCGTTGTCAAATGAATTTTTATACAGGGTGTTTTGCAATTGGACGGCACTATTTTAGGGATGTGTTCTCCAGCACGAAATAAACAATAACGTTCATACAAACATGGGACCTAAACGGCTTCGTTTTCAAGATACAGGATGTTGAAGTTTAAACAAAAATCTGGAAAACGCCTATAGGTATTCTAATGAAACTTGATGTAGGTTAGTATTTAATAAAGTGGCATTGTTTGGCCAAAATAAATTTAATTTATTTTTACCAGTGGCGTACATCGGAACCACCTCAGTTACATTATTTTAGTAAAATCTGGTACGCTACTGTTTTTTGCCAATAAGACACGTTTTCTTGCAATTTCGTTCATTGGACATTAATATTATTTAATAACAAACACACAAACACTGGTGGAAATAAAATTAAATTTATTTTGACCGAACAATGCCACTTTATGTAATACTAACCTACACCAAGTTACATTAGAATACCTCTAGCCGTTTTCCAAATTTTTGAAAAAAAAAAATTTTGTTTAAAGTTCAACATCCTGAATCTTAAAAACAAAGCCGTTTAGGTCCCATGTTTGTATAAACTTTTATTCACAATCACATTGTAATGTGTCAATTTCATGACATGACAACAGCTGGGAACTAGATGATTACTTGAAACTAGCCAGGAAATTATTACATACCCCGAAAACTATTACATACCTGAAGAGTGGGATGTTTCCATGGTAACAAAACATTGAGTGGGTTGTTTTAATGGTAACAAAAATATTAGCTACATCAAGATATCTATTATTCAGAATTCAATTGTAGTTATTTTTAAAATGAGATGATTGCAAATAAAATAGTATACATACCACGGTGGAATGTTTCATCCCTGTCTCGAGATAAAGTTAACCTCGACGGTACGCGTCTCTGTAAACTACCTAATCTCTCGACAGTAATGAAACACTTCCCACCTCGGTATGTAATATACTATTTTGTTTATTTTGTGCTGGCGAACACATTCCTAAAATAGTGCCGTGCAATTCCAAAACACCCTGTATTTTCTACACGTTTTCTGAATTTTGAATTTTAAAAATTTTGGGTTACTTTTCGTTATCTGCAAAATTATTTATTGGTATTAATATTTGTATAAATAGCTGTACGCGGCTAATGTGCTTTGAATATGGCATGGTTGTTATCATATTACGTTATGAACATGATCGCGCTAACGTAACGACTTCGGACTAAAGATAGTTCGGAAAAATGCTAGAACTAATTATTGCGAAACGTAGACGGTGGAAATGGGTTTCAAAACAAGTGGGTGATTTTTCAATATTGTTAGCAAAGAGCGGTAGAGAGCGCCCATAATGCAGAATTTCAGATTTAAGGGTGATATGGGTAGACATTTTCACCTGCATCTTTGGATAACTTTAAAAAAATATTGCCACAACTAGTGATGGGCATAACCGGACAATTTTCATAACCGAATTATTTGCATTCGAATGATATTAATAACCGAATGATTATTTCAATAATCATTCGAATAAATTTTGGCTCTCGATTCGTTTCGATTAAGTCAGCCGGTTTGCCGGTTGGCGGTTCACCGTCATCTGCATCGACATCGATTCACCGTCATCTGCATCGACATCGTAACTTGCAGATAGCATAGGAACCAAAACATAATATGTACGGTCGGCGCCTTAGAAATCGGGACACGTAATATGTTCTTCTAGTCTTTGGAGTATTCTTGCTCCGGTTACTTCATTAATGTGAGATGGCATTTCATAATTGACAAACAATAAACAATCTGACGTAACAATTAAAACCATAATAACTGTAAAAACCCAGTTTATACGCTTAAAAATACATGCAAAATATATCATAATAGTGTGTAGTGCCCGATTTCTAAGGCGCCAACAGTACATTATGTTGTATGTATTGGAAATTAAGAGGTATTTATTAAGAAGTGTAGAAAGAAAGAAATATGCGGGATTGCTTGCTAATCGCAATAAAAACAGTTGTAAAACGTTTATCTTTATCGATCGGGCGGGTTAAAGGCCTTTGGAGATATAAGCAAATAAAAAATTGTTTTATAGCTTGATGCGTTTGCAGTTTTTAGGCGTTCAGGTTTCAGGTCCCAGCGATAACCAAATGGTGTTTTCATTACAACCTGATTTGTTTATGAGTTATGACGTATTTATATTTACAGAATTTTGAGCACTGCGTAGGTCGCTGAGATATGGCAAGTAGTACCTTTGAATCGAGGTTTTATATTCAAAGCGTAGTACGTATCAGCAGGAGGTAATTTTTCATTCGAATACTTGTAACGAAAACCGAGTTACATAGGTTATTTCAATAACCGGATAACCGGTTATTTTTCATTCGAATAGCCCATCACTAGCCACAACCAAGATTCCACATCGCAATCGCAGGCTCGACAGTCCGGTGGAACCTTAGATAGAACGTTGGGTTGGTCGCAATTGATTAAGGAATTACGACAAAAATGTAAATTTGTAAACATTGGTGAAAGTAATACTTGGGCAAACAGTACCGAAGTAAAATTAAATGTTAAAAATGTTTTGTGAAGGGAAAGACATGTTCTTCCTCAAGTATGGGAGAGAACAGAATCCATATAAAGCATAATATTATAACAATATAAAAATACTAGTAGGCAATACGTAGGCATGAGTTTTAAGTTACCTGTGTATATCCACAGCTGTCAATAAACGTTTGACATACAATGTCAGCATAAAAGAAAATTATAAGATGTAATTTATCTAACATAAATTGTGTTTTAGTACAAATTATGAGTTGTGGAAAAAAGTGTAGCAAATTAGCCAGTAAATCAAGTTTCATTTTTCGGGTTCTGTTTAGCTTGCAATTGATTCAAGAAAACCATTGTTCTCAAACTGGAATAAAATTACAGCAGCTTGTAGACTACGTTTCAAGCACTTTCACTATAGATGGAGACGTTGAATATCAAGTAAAAACAGCTCTGAATTATGCCGAGCGTATGGGATATGTTTATCAACGAAAACCAGACATATATGAATTAATTGTTGATTCGGCCAGTGTACAGAAGAAAACTCCTTGCAGCAAACGACAACTGGACAAAATTTGCAAACTTAGAAAAATATTTACAAAGCGTAAGCGAGGATCTTCTACAAGCTGTTGTTCTAGAATATCGAAAAAAAGTAGAGCAACAACATCTAAGCCTCAATGTAAACGTTCCGCCATGTTAAATTCTCTCAGTGAAGTAAGGGAATTATGTAGAGTTTCTAAATCGACTAGCAGGGACTTACGATCTGATGAAAAACACGAACAGGACTTAAAAAATGATATATTTTCAAAACGTAAGCGATCATCTTCTACAAGCTGTGGATCTAGAGTATCGAAAAAAAGTAGAGCAACAACATCTAAGTCTCTATGTAAACGTTACCCCATGTTAGATTCTATCAGTGAATCAAAGGAATTATCTAAAGTTCCTAATTCGACTAAGAGGAACTTAAGATCCGATAAAAAACACGAAAAGAACTTTAAAAATTATTGCCACAAAAGGATTAAAATGTCACGAAGCCGTAGTCGTTCTGATGACGAATACGATTAATATTATTCTAAGCACAAGTTGTAGATAAAATATTTATACATAAAAATATAAAATTTGTAGTGGTTCCCTAATTAAACCAGTGCTGAAATTTTGTAAATGGTGTATTAGTTAAAGAATATAGGCAGGATGCCACAGGACGAACACGGAGTCTTTAAGAAAAAATTTTGTAGTTTGTTAAACTGTTCTAAATCTCTCAATATATTCGCTATATCTCGTAACACTGTTTTCAGGCAGTTTTTACTTGTAATATACAGTGTCTTCAGAAATGATCGAACATTTTTAAATGGTCATTGTTATACAACGTATGAATAATATGTTGGTGGCAGTGTAAGTCTATGTCAAATTCGAGGTTAGCAGGTTAGGTTTTCCGTCAGTTTTGACACAGGCTGACGCAAAACCTAACCTGAAACCTAGAATTTGACATAGACTTACAGTGCCATCAACATATTATTCATACGTTGCATAACCAGCGTACATACATCAAACAAGTAGAGACACTCAAGCCAAATGCTGAATCCTGTCTAGAGTGCCTGGGACAGTAACTCGGGGGGTATTTCGAAGCTTGACTATCAGATGGCAGCACAAAATTCTACCAATCAGAGCCAGTTACTGGCTCTGCTACCAACTATGATGTGATTACAGTGGCTATATACAAGACAGTGTGGCCATAGGGATGTCTTCGCCGCTATTGGTCGACGCGAATATCCGCCATTAACAGGCAAAATATTTAGTTACTTTTAAGTTGTTCTCAAAGAGGTTGGTAGAACCTGTTCATTTGGTTATGGAAGAAAATAAAACCTTTCAAATCTGACAATTGTAAATTGTCAGTGTCAAATAATTCATTAGCGTCACAAGCGGGTCAAATTTTATCATCTATTGCCCTGAAAAACTAATATTCTGCACAGTATTTAAATGTGACAATTTATAATTATGCTATTGTTGTAATAGCACAAGATGCGTTCGACTTGGAATATATGATAAAGAGATTACATCGGTGCTACGATAAATGGGGCCTTAGCATAAGTTGAGAGGAAACGGAGTATTTAGTAGTCAACTCGAAAGCACAATATGAAGTCTTAATAAATGAAGATGTCGCAGTAAAACAAGTAGAAAGGTTTGAATACCTCGGTGCTGCAATACAATCGATGGAAAAGGTTTGGGAACAGAAGAGATCAGAACTCGAATAGTACAAAGTACCTACTTAAAATCAATTTGATGGGAGAATACTATCTCTAACAAAAACAAAAAAAGAATAGGTAAAGTAATGGTAGAGTCGGTGCTATGTTATGGCAGTGAGGTATGGACTGTAACAGCGGAAATGAAACGAAGACTAAACACAGTTCAAATGGACGAAAAAGCGCAAAGGTATCGAGACGAGATAAGAGTGATGAACGAGGAAATAAGACGCAGAATGGTGGCACCAGAATCAGTTGTGGACAGAATTGGAGAATGGAAGAGACGACGTGGCTTATGAAGATCTTTAAATGGTCGCCGCCGGTTAAGAAAAAAAAAGAGGTAGACCACGCAAATCGTGGAATGAGGGTATTCGGAGAGCCATGGAGGAACCTGGAAGAAGACCAAGCACAGAACAGGGAGGTTTGGAGACAGGGAACAGGAAGACGGCATTTAGCTGTATTGTAAACTAGCATAACTGAAACCGGTTGTAAACTTCATGTAACACCTTAAAGCACTACGAACGAACGCCAATGAGAAATGTCAATGTCCAAAAATAACACTGCACGTGTAACTAACATCAACTAGTTAAAATAACTAGCGCCAAAATAATGACCACTCAAAAACGTTCGATTATTTCGAAAGGCACTGTATATCTCTAAGCTCAAATTTGCCTGTTAATGGCGGCCAACAATCGTATGGCCACACTGTCTTGTATATAGTCACTGTAGATGTGATCAAGTAGTGGCGCCAGCAGTTAGTACTATTGGAAAGTACCCCCCAGGAGCCGTTCAAGGTCATCCAAATCGGAATTTTGACATCAAAGGCATCGACAGTGAGTGTCTCTACTTGTTTGATTCATGTACGCTGGAATAACCATGACCATTCATAAACGTTCGATCATTTCTGAAGACACTTGACCATGTGCACTATTATTACCGATATTAGTTGATTGATCAACCAATTTTTTAAAAATTCGCCAGTCATAGTTTTATGGTAGTCACGGTCGTTTTTCGTTGCGTCCAGTAACAAGTCACACCCTTCTAAAAAACCAAAACCAGACCCTGCATCCAAAACTGTAAATCTTTTTCCCTCATTTTTAATTTTGGCTGGGTTACTTTTCAAATCAGTTTCGTCTAGCCAACGACAGACATTAGTGCCAGTTTTATATGTCCATGTCTAGTCGAGGTACACGAACGTCACATGGCTTGAATTTTGAAGTTTTATAAATGTCTTCAAAAATTTAATTTTGGCTGTAACTACATGTGATTGTTCACATACAATTTTGGTTCATTTACGTGTTTGTATTTGTAACCCATTAATTTTGAAATTTTGTATAATTTTGTACACCCACTCTTATGTTCCTTAGCGTATGTCAGTAGATTATTCAAAGTAATATTCATTTGTTACTTGCCTCGTCTGAAATATGAAAGAAGTATTGTAATTTTGAGCTGTATTGCCAAATTTATAGTTGCAGATATTCACAAAACAAATTATTTTGTTGTTTCTTGTCTTTAAGGCATATGTCAGATGATTTTTCTAAACAGTCTTTCTCTGATAATTTTGAAATAATAATAATAATAATAAAGAGTCTTTATTTGGCAAAACTTGAGCCAGAAGGCTGGTTTTCCACTTAACCTTACAGTTGTAAACATTGATATCACTTGCAAATAACAAAAAAATATATGAACTCATTTAATACGAAAATTTGATATAATAAAAAAGTATATTAGCCGGCAGTACGGCTGAGTGGTGATGCATCTCTCACGGCACTTGCAAAAGTTAAGCACCAGTCTGCTCGGTCAGAACTTGGATGGGTGACCAGCTGGAGAGCGGGCGTAGTGTTCTAGCCAGACAGGCTCCACTACCCCAAGTACCTCCGCCGAATTTAAAAATGCACACACCCTCAGCGGCTCGGTGCGCCCGGCACCCCGACACTGTAACGGTATAAGGGGTTACAGATTATGTATGTATGTAAAAAAGTATATTGTTTAACTTTTATAAAATTACTAATAAAACTATTGCCCTTGTAAAATATAAATGGAAACAACAGTTTTAAAATTTTAAGTTGATATTTTTTTACATTCAGATTTGAGCTTGTTATAGACCGTAGGCGCTGTATAAGTGAAATCTTTTACAAATGAATGTTCTATGTTTTGGAATTGAAAAACTTAATTTATTCCTAGTATTTAAATTATGGATTGTCTCGTTAGTTGTTAATCGGCGAAATAAATATATTGGTTTACCAGATTTTGACACATTATGTAGGTATCAAACAGGCAGTGTGTAATTGTCTAAGGTTTTCCATGTTTAACCATTTTAGCTCCTTAATTACATGGGATACGTTCTCTCTTCTTTTCATATTAGAAACAAATCGCACACATAAATTGTGCACTTTTTGAATACGCCGATGAGTATCCTGATCCAGACAGGGGCCGTAGACAACATAGCAATAATTAAATAATTATAATATCAAGGATTCAGACAACAACATTCTTTTAAGATTTTTATTTAACAATCCGCGGCTTTTATACCAATTACCTACTGAATATCAACGTATTCCGTAAATCTTAATGATTCGTTAAGTGTAAGCCCTAAGTTTTTAAACTGAGATTTAAACGGTAACGTTGCGTCCTTTATCTTTATATTACTGTTACGTTTTTAAGTTCGGGCTATTTAAAAATTATACGACGCTTCTGGTTTTAAACGTTTATTTACTATGATTAATTATTTAAATATACAAGAATTATGAAAGCAGAATTACTTAAACTAACGAACTACAGACACTATTTCTAACAACGATACAATTATTTATTTGGCTATTTACGACTTAAACACTACCGATTTATATGGTATTTATCTGTTATTTATTTTACACACGGTTAATTTATATGGGAACTCTACGCGTTTTGCTGCCGAATTCGAACTGCCCGCTATTCCTGCGGGCGTGTATTTATATCGCCAGATAGTTCCTTCTGGAAAACGTCTCGAGTTTGCTCGACCTTTCTGGCAACTCTTACGTGTCAGGCGCAAGGCCGTTTCTGGAATGTTCGGGAAGTCTGACTAACACCGTCTCATGCAGCTGCCTCCAAGGTCGTTCTGCAATGCTGTCGAGCGGGATGCTGAATCATATGCCCGGGGCAACGACCCGGCTGTAGAATCGTTACATTACTATTAGTTTTTAAGTAGTATACAAGATTAAAATTGTTAAAAAATAGCATCACACCTGATTTTAGTAGATTAATTTTAAGACTGTTTTTTCTGAAATGTCTACTGAGTTTTGTAAGTCATTGTTGATTTTAATAATCGTGTTGTCTAAATTATTATAACCACTTGAAATGTACGAGTATAACTGCATATCGTCAACATAAGCATGTGTTCTAGAATGGGTTTAAAATGAACTAAAATCTGCAGCATATAATCAAAAATTAATCTCATCTAGTATGGCTGTGAAAGTGCAAACCAACGCCTTTAAAATTGGCTTACATAATTATATTTAATTCAAACTGCCAAATTATATTATTAAATATTCGTTTTATCCATCTTATTACAATATTATATTGAAATAAATGAATTTTCACGTAAAAGTAATGTAATTGTCCAACAAAAGCTTACGCCGGTCGAAGAGACACTTCACTAATTTCAGAATCTAATATGTATATTTGCCCGTATGCAGGTTTATTACCGACATCAGGGTATCTGTGGTATATTTGACCATGTATTTTAAAACAGTATGGACCATTTTCATGGGGAGCAACTATATTTGCACCCATTGATGCCATAGCCAAACTACTGTTGTAATTCCTAACGTACTTGCGAAAATTGTTTGAGCGAGAATCAGTCCCGTTCAAAAGATGTTCCAGTTGTATAGGATATAACTGCAGGTCTGGGAGCTTCACATTGCCAAAATTACAGCAGTCGTTGAATTATTCTCTGCGACGACCCCTTACCTCTGCTACAAAATGTAAGGCCCCGCAATGCTTGCACTTTACGTCCATGAAACCAAGTGAATCTTCTGCCAGATCCTGCAATAGCTCACAATCTTCAAAATGTCGCTGTAATAAAAGAAACAAATTGTTGCATTAAATAATTATTGTTGCTGTAGTTCATTGTGGATCAGCATACCTGAAAATCAGTCGGCTGTGAAGGGTTTACATCTATGAAAGCAAGTGTATCTTCTGGCAGATCCTGCAATAGCTCACGGTTTTGTGTATTTCTTACGTAATCTTCAAAGTGTAGCTATAATAGAAGAAACAAAACAAAAATTAAATAATAACTGTTCGTGTAATTCATCGTTGATTAGCATACCTGAAAATCAGCCGGCTGTGAAGGGTTTAGTTCTTCAAAATCATCGAATGTCAGAACCTGAAAAGTACAACTCAAATAACTTACAATTAACTCACCAAAAAAAAAAAAACTGGTGTGCTACACTGACACAACTTCCGTTTACAGTGATCTTATAATTAGCCAAACATGTTTGTTAGCTATTTTCTGAGGTTAGGAAGTTAAACAATGCTAATAAAATGCAGGTTATGTTTATGTTTTCATTTCGCGTCATGCGCTGCAGTTTAGTTTGATTACGATACTTCTGCACATTTTTACACGCATATTTACAAGAAAAATTTTAAATAATGTACATGAAAACTCCGCGCAAAATGTAGCAGCCAATTTTCTGTATGCAACAATGCTTAATATTTTTATAAATTTTACAAGTAAATTTTGCATAAAATCTAGCGTAGTGTCATAGAGGCTTTACATACAAATGTTTACAAACCTGGGCCGTAGGTGTTGATGGTACAGGTTCGAAACGTGTAGAAACATTTACAGAATTAGACGATCTAAGAATAGTAGGTGCTGCATTCGTTTCAAATAACGCACCTGTAAAATATTATGTGATTAACAATCAACAATAATTAATATTTTATGACTATTCGTTATTACTTGAGAACAACCCACAGATTCGCGAGTTAATATTGGGAACAGTGTTGCCGTTGACGCTGATGAAGGCCATGGCGTTTGACATAAAGCACCTAAAATTATTTTGTATTAAACGATAAATCGATAGTCAATTTGCTAATTGTTTATTATGGTAAACGATATATAACAGTATTGAATATGTACAAACCTGAATTTAAATCACCAAACAATGTTGGAATCGCTGTTTTCTTCAGCCGATTTTTGAGAAGACTGGAGAACATTGATTCTTCAAAATGTGCACCACACAGCCTATAATTTTTATACCATTTATACACGAAGTTTCTTTGGATTCTTCCAAACCGCAGTTAGTAATCCAGACCAAACACCTTAAAAAATAGCCTTTTTTTAGTGTTTACGGGATTTATATACGTGTATACATAAATAAATATACAAAGGTACTATATAATAACACTTCAATATAACAACTCCTTGTAAAACCAAAGACTTACCTCTGCCAGTCTTTCGGGAACCGAAAATAACTAACTTCTGCATTTACGATTGCAGTATTATTGCACCACGGCAATGCACACAAGTTGTTACCACCGTAGCGATACTCTGCCATCACAATTGTTACAGTTTCGTTTAATAACGCAAGCCCAAAACAAAAGAAAATGGCACACAAACGTGAAAGCAGAGCGTTTGAGTTTAAGGTTATGGTTGTCAACAATGTCAACCGCCACAGCCTCCGTAGGAGGCTGTGTGCAACAGTGTTGCCAGAGGTCCTCAAAAAAATGTACTAAATTACAAATTTAAATTGTACCAGATTTTGGACGTTTGTACAGACACCAAAAATTACGTAGAAGAAAAATAATAATATTTATATTTTTCGTCGGCGTTTTTAATAGTTTTAGGTTATTATTACAATAATTAAAGGAAAAAACATAACACTAAACACTATGTTTGTAGTATTAATGTTTATTTATAAAGCTGGTATGACACGATAATAAACTTCTGCAAAAATTTATTCGTAAATTTTCACAAAAAATTAGTATCGTATCATACCAGCTTAAGATTATAAGTTACCAAAAAACATCTTAATATTTATAATTACTATTACACACCTATTTTACTTATAAAGAATGTTCTTTTTTAATAAGGATTGGAAAGATTTCCACTCTAAACAAGAGTCTCGCCCAATAACGATTTAGCCATTAATAAAGAGTTGCACGTTTCGTGCAATAGGCGATTTCTAGTTTTTGTTTTTAATAAATTTAATACCAAGAAAATTCTTTCAGCAGAAGCGCTGGTGTGTGGCAATAACAAAATATTAAACGTGAATTCGCATAGTTACCAAATGTCTTTTCATTAGCTGAGTTCTTAAAAGTATTTAATTCGAACCAGAAGTTGGAAAATTCTAATTCTTTTAATTTCTTTTTTACCCTCTCTGACAAATTGCATAATTCTCTTGCTTCACTTGCAGTTTTCCCATCCTTGAGATTTGGTATTAAATGAGGATACTCTACGAAATAAATAAGATTGACGCCGGATTTTCTCTACCAATTCCGCTGCTTTGGCTGGCTGATCTGCTAATTTATTTTTGAGAGTTTCGTCTAATAAATGAGGATGAAAATGTACCAGAAATATTAAAAATGTACTTTTGTACAAACTGTTTCAAAATGTACCAGATTCGTACAATTGTACCAGCTATGGCAACGCTGCTGTGCAACCGCCAATATCAACAACCCCTCCCACTGTAGCTACTGCGCATAGACTGGGAGTCAAAATGTTGGGACCTTGGGAATGTTCTGGATTATTATATAGGTATGATAATAACCTAAAATTTTTAAAAAAAGTTACAGATAACGAAGTTAGAGCTAAAAAAGTTTTAAAAGATAGGTAAAGTGCCTCTTACAGTCAAGTCTACTTTATGAAATTTTTCGTATTAGTACACTACGTAATAGTAAGTAAGTATACCAAAATTCAAATCGATACCTCTGCATTTGTGAAAATTAACAAAAAAATAACAAATTGAACTTCATGGCCCTATAACTTTTTACTGAAGGGATTTTGTACTAAGGTATAGTGGGTTTAATCGATTTATTATGACGTAAGTCTATGACTAATCGGTGTCCCATTCTTTTTCGGACACCCTGTATAAAGATTAAAACCGGCTGTTCCGTAATATGTCCTCTGAAGGAAATTCGTGCGAAACCTTGTTGTTTATAACATTTGCGTGTTTCCACAAAGCATTTTTTGTCTTTTTGACATTTTGATGCTAGAAAAAAGGATTATTATTCAAAGCAAAATTCATATTCACATATCTACTCTGGCGTTTTTTTTTATTTCGTACTCAGCCAACAACCGTTAGGCCAATTATAGGCGTCGCTTAACATTTATGGGAACTTCCAACCCCATTAACGTCTGTCTTAATGTTATTATGACATCCGGGACCAGCTATTTCCGTGGCAGCCATACCACGAGGCCCCGAGAGAAGCAGCCTTGGAACTCCCATCCAAGTTCTGACCAGAAATAGCGTTGCTTAACTCTACTGATCGAACGGGGACGCTTGTTCCAGCTACACCTTTACAGAAGCAACACACTAAATTGTCAATGAACCAGAATGCGTGCGTAAAAACGTCAAATTTTCATATTTTATAAAAATTCAAATTAACTTCCCAATGCATTTAGTTTTATTTAAGAATTATATGCAATCTCTTAAATATAAAACTAACAGACGAGAGGTAAGTATCAAACCGCTGAAGCGGTTCTGAACTCAGTCTCCCAGGAGACAGCGCCATGCAGAACACAAGTGCAATGTTTTTTTAAACGTATTAGGCCGCAGAGAAACATCAAGTTGCTATAATCCAGGCGGCCGTGATTGGCTCCTTTTCAAAATGCAGAAGTAGGCGTACTTGCGTTTTTTTTTTAGAAGTTTCTGTCATCGGGTCCAAATTTTACGATAGTCCATATTTTTGGTTTTATCAAAATACACAGTATCGCCACACGTCAACATATATGGCTCCTTACAGTTGGAAACGTCTCAAGCAAAAAAATAGCAAAAGTGTAACATTTGCCCAAAACGACGATTATGCCACGTCTACGAAGAATTCGCAACCACACACGAAATCGGAACATCCAGCTGTATCGAAATTAACGCGACCCAGTTCAAGTGCCGGAACTCGCTATGAGAACAAGATCCTATATTATTTAACAAAGCTGCGTAATTATTTGTGTTCTAGTAAAATATGTTCACAATCACCAAAACGTACTGTGTCCAGAGAAACTGTCAAAGAACGTTTAGCTGTGAGAAACCCGCCAGAAGACGGAAAGTCAAGGAACGAAAGCGCCAACAAAATATTTCCTTGCTGTGATCGATTCTCTTCAAAAAGTAATAAACCACCTTCGCATAGTTGTAGTGTTAAAAAATATAAGACGAACACTTTTAAAAATACATCGTTACGTAAAGCAGAAAATATAGTGTCTGCTACAATAGGATACGGACTTGCCAATGGAATCATTTCAAAAAGTGGAAAGTATTTCTGGTTTAATACTGGAAATAAATTGACACCAAGAGGAATAACTTCAGAAGTAAATTTAGATCAAACATTTACTAATTATAATTCTAATAATGAAGCGGTTGGGCTAAAATCATATAACAGTGAGTGTAATAAAAGTACTATTGGGGTAAAAATGTATGATACAAATAATTCTCTAATACCAGTTAAAAATAATGTAGTCCATCGTACGAATTCCAAATCTTCAATCTTCAAAAAGTTTTCTAAAAAGAAATCTACTACAAGTTTTAAAAATAAAGGTAAATGGAAATTGAATTACGACAAAACTGATGATATCCCTAATAGGAAGATTTCAAAACGTGCCAAACCAAATACATCAGTCAAGAAACAGAAACGACGATATCAATATTCTACTACATCAAGCGAAAGTGAATCTAACAGTAAATTACCACCCAGGAAGAGATGCAAATGCGACGTGTGCAAGAAAAAAAGGGAAAAAACAAGAAAATGATAGGAAAATTAACTTCAAATGTAAATAGTGTATTATGTAATTAAAATTTATATTGTCCAATTTTCAGGAGTGTTAAAACTGTACATTGATTACTTTCAAGTGTCTTTTTTTAAATTTGCTTGCTCTCTCTCTCTCTCTCTCTCTCCATCTTTGGTCCATTACCCTAAAAAGAATAAGGATTTGGTGGCTTTATAGATTTTTCCGTTTTGGTGATATGCCCAAAATATCTTAGAGAGTGGCTAATCTTTGTGGACAGGCGTGTTGTGATTTTTATTTCGCGTGAAATAAACAAACAGCTAAACCGCTATGAAAGATAGGATAAGTATTTATAATGATTTGGTATCGCCAAGCAGATAATAGGCACATCAGGAAGTAGATTCCCATTATGCCTAATAAATTATCTATTTCAAATTGGCAGGCACTTAAGAAACGTGCATCGTCCTTCTGAATCATTACGCATTAGTAGTTATTCCCCAAATACTAGTTGAAATTTAAAGTAAAGTTCAGGGGGTTTCATTCCACACGAAAGAATATGGCCTGAGACGCGGCCGGTCAGGGCCGTCGAAATATCCCTTTCCGAAAGCCAGTCATCTAACATACCGTTAGCGGCGTATTGGGTGATGTGCTTAATATCACGCCTTCAATGACTGCCTTACTTCACAACTTCCACAACCGTGGTTTTCCTTAGTCAATTTTTAAAGCGACTGAGTGGGTCGCTCGCCAGTTGCCAGATGTGGGGAGTGAACTCCATATCGTGGCACCGCAGCAGCTGAAATGTTTTAAACTAAATTAGTAAGCTTTTGGTGCTACAGATATAATAGCTCTAACGCATTACTATGTAGACCATACTAGTGTGTACTAAATAATTCAAAAGTGAGAAAACGGAATCCTACATACCATTTACTTATAGGTAGGCCATTAGTTAAATATTTCGACGAAATTATAAAATTCAGGTTTTCTCAATGTTAATTTGCTACTGTGACAAGACCTAAACCACCTTGCCCATCCCTCTCCAGCACATTTTTCGTTGTCCTATTTAGATACATCATTAATCTCATTTTCCTTTGCAAATTGGAAGGCTAGTTTGCGTAGCTCAAGAAGAGTCAGTCCGTAATGAAGACACGAACATTGTTTTAAGTATTCTACGAGGATTCGTTCTTGTTCCACACTGAACACGTTCTTTGTATCATAATGAGGAGTATACTCCTAAGTTTATAAACCTGAATTTTTGAATGCTGAAACATGACGGCCCAATGCAGACTTGGCTACACAATTCTTATCTTCAGCAGCACGGAAAGAAATTTTATTTTTCATAATGTCATTTAGAGCAGTTACAATAGTTTCTGTTTGGCTGAGGCCTTTTTTATTCTTCTTACTTCTCGGCATAGTTTTTAAACCTAAAACAAAATTAAAAGAAAAAAATTACATACCTAGGGACATGATTAAAAAAACATGATTTACCTAGGGACGTCCCTAGGTACATCAAACATTCTGTCCCTAGATACAACATCACAACACATGGTTTTGTAAAAGTGGTTGTTACATTTTTAGGTTAGGTTTTAACAGACAGAAACATAACGAAAAGTAGGATTTATGAGCTAGTTAACCATTATAAATACTGCAGATTAAAATAATGTATACCTACTTATTCTATAAAAAAAGAAAGTAAGGGTAAAAACTTACTTTCACTGTCTGAAATCAAAAATTCTTTGATAACAACAACAGGTGGTCTTCAAACATAAACACTTCAATATGAGAATCAGTTTAGCCACTATAACAAAACTAATTTTACCCCTTTTCCTTTCACAGTTATTGCCACTGTCCCTAGGCACAAATGTCCCAGGTACAAGCAGCTCCCCTGCACACAGTAACTAGATACAGAGAGACGGCTAGTGCTGTCAGACAAATAAACCGTCTCTATATCTAGTTACCGTGTGTACCTAGTACCTGCCATATATGTATTACTACTATATTGCTATCGGCTATGAGTGGGGAGGTCACAGCGTAAGTGAGACAGACAACCAACTATTCGATGTATTTGGTGAGCTGTGCGCAAGCGCGTCGTCCGCGCGCTGGGGAAGTGAACTTCACTGTCAAGTTTAAAATGCGCTTCTAAAGGCGGAGTTCGATTTCTCAGGCATGCGCACGAGACGCGTAGTACTCAGAGTGATACCTGATACTATGTCGGCGCCGTAATGTTTTCGGCCGTTCCCAAGCCCTGCTAGAAATAGAGTAGTGATACATATATGGTACCTGCAGACAATCCATATGAAGTTTCAACGTCATATCCCTTTTTATTTGTGAGATATTCTGTTCACTCACACACAGATAAACTGACTGACAGACAAAGTAGTAGATTATGCAATGAGGGAGAGAAATGCGTTATTTTGCTGAGGTGTAATTTGTGAAGCCCTCGAGTCACATAGTACTGAAGCAAACTAGCAGTCTTTCCGAATTGCATATAGGGGAGGGTCGGGCGGTTTGGGTCAATGACAAAATTGCTTTCCCCAAACTTTTTATGTGTCCGTAACTATCTTCACTGGAGACCCATACGATATCAAAACTTATTTCCGTTGCAACCGCAGCGCCGCTGTGAGTGATCAATACCGACGGTGATAAAATCGATTTCCTGACCAGGCAAGTGATTGTTTTAAAAATTACTTTTATGTCAGTTTCTTGTCTATCATTAGAAAAATCACCGAACGTGTTTTTTGAAATTTGAGGTAGTTGAAGTAAACATTCCAGTACAAAAACATAACTTAACTTCATTTCGAGCCGGAAATCCGAGCACATTTTTATGATTTTGTATCAGTGGGAGGTATGGGTCAGAAAAGTGCGGGATGTTTGAATCACGGCCCGGAGGTTTGGGTCAAACATTTATCCAACTAAAATCACCAAGTGTTATGGCGTTATTATATCAATCATTTACCAATTATTTCCTCTTACATTGCAGGCTAAGTACGATGCCGATGCCGCGGATATACACTAAAAAGACTAACAGATCTCGAAAAACCAAAGAGCAAATTAAATTTGCTGTCACCTGCGTTCTTAACCCTAGTAACCCCACAAAATTGAGAGAACGCCAAGTACCAAAATGGGTCATTTTTGATCCACTGTATAATTTTGCTATTTATAATTGTTTAAAACATTTTTTGCCCTCCTTACATATATAAAATATCTAATACGTTTCTTATATTTAATATTTATCATGCATACATAATAAATAAAAAGCGAAAATACATCGAGAACAGACTGTACATTCATACTGCATTGTGGAAGTCCTTCCTTTTCAATTAGTATATTCACTTGTTTAGATTTCCTTTTTGTATCGGACACATATGTTCACATTCTCCCATCTATTTTCTCATTATTAGCTCCAGCAACGAGTTCATCATCCGAGTCTTCAGAACCGGAAACTTCACTTCCAAATTCACTGTCACCGATTCTCTCAACTTCTTCATTATCGTCTACTTCACTGCACAGTTCAGGAACGTCTTCGTCACTATAATCACTTTATTCTAAAAGCTTAGCTAGTTGCTCGTCACTTAGCGGAATTTTATTTGGATTTATTATGACCAAATGGTAACAGCAAACTGAAAGTAAATTTTGAACCCTGCTTTTATATAGACATACGACAAACATGTATAATTCCTGTAAATTCCTCAAACATTTTTTACCAATAAAATTCATGCATGCACATGTACTAACAGGCAAAATTCGCCAGACGGCACTTTACAATGAAATTCATGCATGCAGCGACATGTACGAGCAGGCATAAAACATTAATTGACTACAACACGCGAAGTACCGAAATGGGTCAAAATTGACCCTTTACGCAAAAGAAAGTAATAAAAAATTTCAGGTACCGTTTTGTAAATTTTTATTTATGGCATACGGTGACAGACAGCATAGGAATAGCATATCTAGAAGCAAAACGACGTAATAGCATCTGAAAAAAAAATGGTACAAGAAAATTTGAATCCTGGGTCATTTTTGACCCGGTTTTGGGGTTACTAGGGTTAAAGATGGAATGAAAATTAGGCGATTGGCTGACGATTTGAGCTCCAGCTTTTCATCACTACAACGGCATGTGAAAAAGGCTAAAGGCCTTCCTGATGAGGAGCAGGACAATTACGAATATGAAGCCAATCCTTCATCTCGACAAGTTTTCAATCCGGAACGGGAGAAACTTCTTTGCGAGTACTTGCAAACGTGCAGTAAAATGCATTATGGCTTAGATACTAAACAAACAGAGAGTTTGCATACGAGTTTGCTAAGCGATTGGGAATTGCTTATCCACGGGAATGGGATGAACACAAATCTGCGAGACGAGATTGGTTGTTAGGATTCATGGATCGCAATAAAGACCTGTCGTTGAGGCAGCCAGAAGCCACTAGTTTGGGAAAAACGACAAGCTTCAACAAACATCATGTTGGCAAGTTCTTTGAAAACCTTAAGTTTTTATTGGATAAGCATAGATTTTCGGCCGAAGATATCTTCTACCTTGACGAAACGGGCTGCGCCACTGTTCATAAGCTTCCAAGAGTAATTGCCACGAAAGGACAGAAACAAGTGGGGCAGTGACAAGAGGAGAAAGAGGCAAATTAATTACGGTATGCTGCTTTGTTAACGCTGCAAGAAATACTTTGCCTCCCGCCATAGTTTTCCCTTTGAAGTGATTTAAAGATCACATGGTTATCAACGCCCCCGACACTCTAGGATTAGCCTATCCAAGCGGATGGATGACCAAAGAAAATGTTTTCTGGTACTGGATCATTTCATCAAATATTCGGGAGTTACAAAGGAGAACCCGTGTCTGATGCTGTTGGACAATCATGAAAGTCATGTAAACCTTGATGTCGTCTCTCTGGCAAAATCAAATGGTGTGCATCTGCTGACTTTCCCGCCTCATTGCAGCCATCGACTGCAACCTTTGGACATTTCTGTATACGGTCCGTTCAAGGCTTACTACAACGGTGCAACTTCTAGCTGGATGACCTCTAATCCTGGTAAGACGTTTACCATTTATCACCTACCGGGGTTGATCAAGACTGCTTTCGATAAAGCAATGTCAAGACAAAACATCCTGCCAAGATTTCAGAAAGCGGGAATTCATCCATATGATGCTGACATATTTTCGGAGGCAGATTTTCTGACGTCATCCTTTACAGACAGCGAAACTCCGCATCAGAAAGTCATACAATTGTTGAGATAGAGACAGAGACTGATGATACTCAAGCAAGTGTCGATCAAGAACATGAAAGAATGTCGCCAAACGAACTGTACACACCACAAGACCAATCAGATATTACATCGCAGCCTGATGAAGTACTAACAACAGCTGTGGCTAAACCGAAACCACCAAGAGTTGTTATATTGAGCGACATAAAACTGACTCTAGAAATGGTAAGACCATTTCCAAAGGCACCACCAAGACCACTGACCAACAGAGGCCGCAAGCAAGGCAAGACTAGGATATTAACGAAGACTCCCGAAAAAGAAGACTGGAAAGACTGGAAAATGAGAGATTGTTGAAGACTCGAAAAAGTGCAAAAAGAAAAGTTTTAACTGATGTAAACGAAAACGAGACCGCGAAACAGCAGAAGCAATCATTGAAGACCAAGACTTTAACTAAAAGGAGAAGAAGATCTGTGAGTGAGGATAGTGATCTCAGCTGTTCAAATGTGAGCTCTGGCGAATCCAATTACGTTCATGAAAAGCTAGACAAAGATTTTGACCACTCTGTCGATGGACTGACAACTGGAGACTACATTGTGGTCAGATTTTCAACTGAAAGTAATCGAAAAGTGTCGCCTATGTAGGACTAGTCGAAGGAATACGTATAGCGATGAAAAATGTTCGACCAACTTTATGAGAAGAAGAGGTAATTCACTCACTTTCTTTTTCTCGGAAAATGAAGGTAAATTGGATGACATCGATTTTTAAAATATTGTGCTGCGATTACCACCTCCAGTTTCAGTTGGTGGTACTAGCCGGTCTGTGCAATATAAGGCATTCGGAGTTAATTTAACTTTTATTAAGAATTTGCTTTAATATATTATGTTTTTTGTATTATTACCATTCGTTGAGATTACCATTACTGTATTTTTTTGTTGTTTAGCTTAGGGCCGGTTGCAGAAAGCAATGTTAAGTCTGGTGTTAGCTAACATCACGTCAAAGTGAACAAAATCGCATCAAATTTTGTTTACTAATGTATTAGTTACCATAAGCATTTGAGATTTGATTCGTTTTTGTTCACTTTGACGCGATGTTAGCTAACACCAGACTTAACATTGCTTTCTGCAACCGGCCCTTAGAGTTGTAAACCTATCTGTTCAATTTTTTATTTGTTTTTATAAAGAAATGTTTATTGCATTGAATTTTATTGTTTTTATTTTCATAATCTTCATGTTCATTAATCCTTGGCTTGAGCCCTATTTACTTACAAATATTCCTGATGTTATCTATCATCAATTAAGACAATTTTACACATAAATGATTACATACCCAAACCTCCCCACATGCGGGACATTTGGATCAAATGTATTTGCCCGAAACTTTTTCAAATAACTTTTTCAAACCAATAGTGATCTATTTCAAATTTCTTACACATGTTCTATGATGTATGCTCTACGCGATGCCACATTACTGACCTATAAATTCGGTTACAAAAATCAAATAAATATGTGACATTGAAAATCGACTCAAACATCCCGACCCTCCCCTACTATTTTTTTCACGTTGAAGAAAGATTTAAAGCCACAAACCTGTTTTTTTAAACGTAGTTTATTGACATTTTTAAATTTTAAAGTTGGTGGCACTGTAAGTGGTTTCAGTCATAATGAAAACTCCCTAGGGAAATTTTTGTCTTATTTTGTCTCTAGAGCGAAAATGCTTTACTTCTGTCACAATTTTGATGCTATAGAAACCGACTTCTACTCCCGGTCGTGGAAAATTAGTAGATTATGCAATGAGGGAGAGAAATTGCACTGAAGCAAAATAGCATTCTCTCCGAGTTGCATATACTATTTTTTTCACGTTGCAGGAAGATTTAAATCGAAAAACAGGGGCGGACTGGCTAGGGATGCCGGGATGCGATCGCATCCCGGGCCCTGGGGCCGTCCGGGCCCGCAGGCTTTAAACTAAAATTTAACACCACTAGCACGTTTACACAGGCACATTTTGGCCCCGGGCCTCCCGCCCCGCAATTAATTTGTAATCCATGTATTCCCCATTTTCAGAATAATAATGCTGATGCATGCAAATATTGCATACCATGTGCATTTAAATTGCTCTATAAATATAACTTCCACTCGTCAGCGTATACACCCCTATAGGTAGCGTACAAGTTTTTAATGACACTGGCGTGTACGCAAGTAAACTGTGAGCGCTCGTCTTCGAAGTTAAAAATAGTGGAAACTCAACTGCGATCGTCAATGAAGCAGGATCTCCTGGAGGCACTTTTACTAATCAGTAGTGTAACGTTTCATCCCCTTACTAAAGGCGTCAAAATTTTTACCTCGGTTTAATTTCAAAATCGGATAATTACGTTCACTCAAATATATATTCAATTAGTAAATCCACTAGATAATTACCCAAATCAATATAATGTTTTTGGCTATATACAAAAGCTAATTAGAAATAACTGAATTGTACGTTATTGAATTAATATGTTCTACGGGGACGGTATCTGGTTTCGCGAGTCGCGCTGGAACCCACTACACCGGGGCGTGTTGCGGGCTCCTATGGACAGTCAGCCGGTACGCACGTCGATTCCTCGGGAGATGATCTGCGTAGGTTGTTTGGATCGTCTACTTCCACGCACGTTGATTCTTTGGGAAATGGGCTGAGCAGATCTTTTGTTCCTTCGAATTTGACTTTCCGCCACAGTTGTTGACAGTGATTTTAAGCTGTAATTTGCCAGTAAAATTAGCGATTTTTAAGATTTACCTGGGGCCGGCGTTAGTGGTTAACTCCTGGAGCGGAGGCTGCTGTTATCTTACGCAGGTTGGGAAGCGTTCTTGGAGCGAATGCGATGTTAAATCTTGCAGATGGAAGACGTTCACTTTTTAGCCGGGAAGCGGTGGTTTGGCGGCCCTCCGGCAGTGCATTTATTGAACACGAGCTCGAACTTCGGACCCCAAAGGAGACGTTTTTAAGCGTCTCCTTTGGGGTCGGACTCTCCAGGTGAGTTTATTGAGGGGTGGTTACTGTATTCTAGCCGCTCGTAGACAAGATAGGTGTTGCGATTCCTACAGGTTCAATTATTAGTAAAATTAGGTTATGCGATGTATTTTTCGTCTCGAAGCGCCGGGATTTGCGCTTAATAATTGTGCGGACTGGAACCGGATGGGCTACGGAAAGTTTAAACTTCGTTGGGCTGATAGTTCAACCGGTCACCTCCCTTGAAGCCTAGTCCGGTAAAAGACAGTTGAACCTGTTAAACCGGAGAGTCCAGGTAGGAAAGAAGAGGAATAATTGAGAGAATAAATCTCAAGTTTTCGAAATGGAATTGCAGTCTCCTTTTATACCTTTTCGGCCGCGTTATTGTAGTGCTTGACTTAGCTTCCACTGGAAAGGGAACGACGCTGTCGTTCATTTAGCGCTACGTTGCGCAGAGCGGGTAGGATTTCTTATCGCCTGTTCACTCGTCGAATTGATGCAGCGCTTTATTAGGCGATGTATTAAATTTAAATACATTTTATGTATAATAAAAATGTAATACAGGAGGAAGCGTTACAGTATAGAATCATATAAGATTCCAAGCACAGAATCAACCATAGATGTACTTGGAGAAAGTCCTCAACTCCTCAGTAAAATGTTGTTGAAGTATTTCAATTGGTAATATGTAGTGTATAGATAATAATATTAATCCCAGTCTAAATTTTAATAAACAAAATGATGTTACACAATGAGGATTTATATATTGTTTGTTTATGAAGTATTTTTGATGATTGTATTTCTGTTTTTATGCCCTAATCTTCTTGAGAATGAAAGCCTAGTCTTTCGAAACGTAGTAGATAAGAAAAATAAAAAAGTGGTTTGCTGTGTGGTCATTACCATAAACTTAAAAACATTAATACCAATGGGTCACGAAAGTCCGACCGAAGGGGGCTGTAAATCATCAAGGGATGAAATCGCTCTTGCGCCAGAGATATATACGTAATTTTATTTCATACTCATGTCAAAAATGACATTTTTCTACGGTCACCTTTAAAACTGACTATTAAAAGCTCACTGTCAATGCTAAAAGTTAGCGATTCACACATTTTTCCCTAGTAACCATTTTAACATCGCAACCACGCAAACAATGTCTTAATGAAATAATCGCGTCACTTCATTTTACTTTACGCATCGCCATGGCTAACCTGATTATTAATTTAATTCGTCATATTTTTGGAACTGGCTAAAATTATTGACAATTGCATCACGGTGCGTCCATCATCACGCAACATTTTTATTGAGTTTGTAAGTTTTTTTGGAGTTGAAGATGGACTCTGAAGATAAGATATTTATTTATTTTCCTGAAACATTTCGTGTTCTACTAAAAATTACACTTATTTATACAGTACAAGTACATAGTGTGTTACACAGTGTCAGTAATGTATTTCTGGTTGCCTGTTATAACGAAATTTAACAATTTTACCATTTATTTAGGACCGTAGAAAAAAATGTGTATGTATTTCGAGTGTAAAGAGCCATATTGGTATTCGGTTGCTTTTTCGTGCCTCGCTACCGCTCGGCACGAAATTCGCCAAAATGGCTCTCTACACACTAAATACATAAATTACTATTTTTCTACGGTTACCTTTAAAACTGACTATTAAGCGCTCACTGTCATTGCGAAAAGTTAGCGATTCACACATTTTTTCTCTAGTAACCATTTTAGCATCGCAACCACGTAAACAATATCTTAATGAAATAATCGCGTCACTTCATTTTACTTTACGCATCGCCATGGCTAACCTGATTATTAATTTAATTCGTCATTTTTCTGGAACTGGCTAAAATTATTGACAATTGCATCACGGTGCGTCCGTCATCACGCAACAGATTTATTGAGTTTGTGAGTTTTTGTGAAGTTGAAGATGGAATCTGAAGGTACTTGCACCCCGCCTGAAGTATTTGAAGCGACCCAGACAGCAATCAACGAGTGTTGTTGTCGGCCAAATCGCGCGGCCTTTATCAACGGCGGTACAACGACTTCATCAAATGGTGTGTATCGAAATTTCAATTATTTAACAATTTTGTTATTTATTTAGGACCGTATAAAAAATTTTGTATGTATTTCGAGTGTAAAAAGCCATTTTGGTATTCGGTTGCTTTTTCGCGCCTCGCTACCGCTCGGCACGAAAGTCGCATCCTCATACCAAAATGGCTCTCTTTACACACTAAATACATAAATATCTATTTTTCCCAGCCAGTTAGAATAGTAGGCATTGCTCACCTCATCTGAGGTAAGAAAGTTCGTTTTTCTCACCTAGGTAAGAAAGTAAATCATGCAATTTTTATGAAGAAACTGTAGCGCATGTTAGCTGACTGCTGACGCGTGCTGATTCTGACAGTTGACATATTGATAGTTGACGGTTATTTGACTTTATGACTTGTGTTACAGTCTGTTTATACGAGGAATTAGGAATGCATTCTGTGAGTATTCACATCCTTTTGATGCAGGTAAGTACGAAACCTTAAGTGGCCCCGTGAGTGGCCCTTCATTCGAAGGAATTAAATTAACATCTCGCGCATGCGTACTCACGACAGGAGAGGCTAAAAATCACCGTGCGCGCCCGCGCTTTATTTTTTAATCTAACCAAAACTGCTTTGACAGTTTGACCTCAGTGGACATAACCTCAAAAAGTATAAATAGTAAAGCGATTTTTTAACGACAAAATTTTTAAGTTTTCAGAGTTACTTATGAATAAAACTGTTTAGAAACATTTTGAGAACAGCATAAAATCGGAAAACATGCTGCATATTTTGCAGGATATTGTAACCTCAACAACTTTAACAGTCTGTTGAATTATTTTTATAGTGTCAAATTTTGCTCCACTGAGGCCGGCTGGGAAAAAATAGTATTCAAACTTCGTTAAGAAAGTGCTCTTGCATACCTTGCGCAATTACAAACATAGCCTTCGGCTCGGTTTATAAACTTTGCGCTCGGTATGCAAGACTGCACTTTCTTACCTTGGTTTGAAATATACTATTAAAGGTCCTCGCAAGTAAACAACTTTCTCGTCCTTAAAATGCCACTTTTCGGTCTAGATAAATAAACTACTATTATCCTCAACCGGAAAGACGTGGTGCGATTTATTTTTATGCGTGAAAATTTTCCAACTATTAACATTAAACCTCATAATACCAGGATCTGATAAAAGCAAGGTGCATTTCCGTAGCAACTACGTAAACATGGTCAGAAAAATGTACTTTTCCGCTCTCGGGCGAGAATGGTTTACTTTGCGCCCGTTCATGCGGGCGGGAATAGGGTACTTTGCGCCCGGTTGAGGATAATAGTTTTCTTCACGTCTGGGCAAAAACAAGGTTTTTACGATACTAAAATCGTGACAGAAATAATGATTTATTCCCTAGAGGAGAGAAATTTACCCAGGAAGTTTTCATTATGACTGACACAACAATTATGTCAATTTCGAGATTAGCAGGTTAAGTTTTCCGTCAGTTCTGACACAGACTGACGCAAAACCTAACCAGATAACCTCGAATTTGACATAGACTTACAGTGGCACCAACTTTAAAATTTAAAAATGTCAATAAATTACGTTTTATAAAAACAGGTTTGGAGTTTTAAATCTTCCTGCAACGTGAAAAAAATAGTAAGTACCTAAATGCAATTCGGAGAGACTGTTAGTATTTTGCTTCGGTGCACCTCAGCAAAATAACTCATTTCTCTCCCTCATTGCATAATATACTATTATGGATTCAGGGGACTCTATAACGTAAATCTGTTGAAAACTCAATGTCGAATTTTTGGGGTAAATCAGTAAATCCAATACTTCCTTTATTGTAAAGGGAAATAAAAAGTACCTAACATATTTTCAAACAGCACTAACTGAACAACGCATATCCGAGTTCGCGATGTATGTACGAAGTCTAGTTGTAATTGTATTCGTTAATAGATTTAACCATTTAACATATTTTGATCA
>CALNHX010006000.1:0-97084 GCA_940337035.1 Agriotes lineatus | reverse complement strand
AAAAAACATGTAACAACTTGGTTGCAAAATGCGTTAAACAAGCCAAAAATCTATACGTTAAATGCTCAGTTAAAAATTACAACGTAAATGTGGAAAAACAAGTTCATTAAAACTGACTGTTACAAGTTCTGGCACACACGATAGTCGATATCGCAGCGAAATTATTTGACAAGCAGCCACGGGCTGCGCCAAAACTTATCTGAAAAAAAAAATAAACTGCTCAACTACAGGTCTAAAGAGTAGCTTCAGAATGTGTAGTTCAAAACGTGACCACCGAACTTCTGTAGATGGCGCCAAGTGGACAAGCCGCCACTGTGCTACAATGCTTGGAAATTTTGCAAAGTGGAAAATCGCCACTTTCGCCAAAACCAAATAGCGCATGAAGGTGCTCGGGACCTTAGCAACAACTTTGCCCCCTTTCAAAATTTCGATATCTGTAGCCGTTCGAAAGTTACAGGCGATCCGGACGGACGTTCGCATAAGTACGCTGAAGCTACTAATAACAGGGCGCTTGTATCGAAGGCGTTTAATGTCATGCTCTGCAAATCGCAGGCTAATGCTGGTCAAATAAATAGAAATTCTGCTGGCATGAGCAGAAAAAGCAGGCATGTGCTAGTACTTACACTAATATAATACATAAAAAGAGATTAGATCTAACACAGCTCGGTTTAATCGAGGCGTTCGCGACAGCTTCAGAGAATTGAGGAATCCGTTATAGTTGGGCGCAAAGCTCCTGCCCCACACTGGAATGTCTTGAGCATTCAAGCGGAAAAAGAATCTTGTAACCGAGGTGGACAGGGCCTGATGGCTTATAACCACGTCGAGGGCATCTCTGCGGGTTCCCAGGAAGAAATACAACACTTACTGGGTACCAGAGCGGGCGCGGGCCTTAAGCTGGAGGGCGGCCCCACAATTCACATGCCGCAACAGACAAATAATTCGTTACGCTCACAAGGCTAGGCGATTTTTCAAGCATGGTAGGGTTTGGAGTTGGAACATAGGTTGCAAATCCCGACAAGGGCCCAGTAATGGAACTCCTAGTTCAAGTTTTCTTCGCCGAAGACGAGACAGAGAAAGCCATTTCATATTCGATTCTGCGTCGCTTAAAACTCAGCGTGGAGTTAGCTCTACTCCCACCAAAATTACGTAAAGCTAAGAAAATTAATCCCTAAAAAGGAGCAGGCTTATATGCCTTACAGTGGAAAATTAGGCCTCTAACGCTGAAATTAAAAGGGCCGTTATAGCAGACCGCAGTCAAGGTATACTGTACGTATAATAAATAGCCTATAACAGGTCTGAAGCGGGACTTTTCGTATAAAATCAGCTAAAGCGGGGCAATTTTCGGGACAAGATCAAAATCGGTACATGCATTAAAATTATGTACATGCATTAAACAGTATGTACTGTCCCGCCTAAATCGGGACAAATGGTCAGTTTATACAGTAGTTATATCAAGGCAGCCACTGTCAGTCTATGTCAAATTCGAGGTTAGGTTTTATCTTTTGCAGTTCAATAGCTAACCTCGAATTTTCCAGGTTCTGTCATTGACAATTCAAATCTAAACGTGTTTAAGTTCTCTCAGTTAGTGTTACCATTTTCATAGCACAAATCGCAGTCTACTCGATTCTCTTGACTATACATTTATTTTATTTCTAAAGTAATTTTTTGCACTTCCGGGACTAAAGTTGATACTTTAGTCCCCGTAAACAGGGACTAAAGTAGAACATTTAATCCCTAGGGACTAAAGTAACTCATTTAATCCCTAGGGACTAAAGTAAAAATGATACCGTAACTATGGTAAATTTATGTACACACGAGGTTAGTAGGTTAGGTTTTGTTTGTCATCTGACACACACTGACGTAAAACTTAACCTGCAAATCTCGAATTTGACATATACTGACAATACACTTCAGTACTGCCAACTGATTCAGGCTATCCAGGACCTGCTGCAATTCAGTTTGTAATAAATTATAATTAATAATTGTCAGTTTCCAAATTGACAGATTCCAAATTTTGGAAATGTTTGATGATAATGTTCCCAAAAGTGCAAAAAATAGCGTATATACCTCGGGACTAAAGTGCCTAAATCCCTTGAGTGGTTATTGCCCTCGGGCTTCGCCCTCGAGGCAACAAACTCCACTCGCGGGATTAAATGGTGCACTTTAGTCCCTCATGATATAATATACTAATATGCACCGGGTAGCCAATTAAGAAGGGCACTCGGCCCTATCTCGAAAAGTATTTGTCGTAAAGACTTGGGGTAAAAAAATTTATGACTAAAGTGGTCAAGAGAAAATGCTGGAAATTATTTTTAAGTTTCTAGAATGGCCGCCAGAGGGCGTAATCGCATTCTTGAATTTTAAATCTCGTTTTTTGAGAAATATTCTTATATTACAGATAGCTAAAATGGACACCGTTTTAAAGCTGAGATAAATTCGATTCTTTTTTGTTACATGCTTTTTGCTCTATCTCTTAAGGGAAAGTGGTGGTGGGTGTCCGAACATTTTTGGAAATAAATGTCAATAACTTCAAAATGGCTGAACGGATTCTCTCAAACTTGGAGTCGTTGAAAAGGGCTCTTCTTAGGCTATCAACGCTGCTTTGAGCGGATTGATTTAGATTGCTTGTGTCGCCGCTAGAGGGCGTTTTGCGACAACATTATAAATGAAATGGATTTTCTCAAAAAATTAAATGCAACGATATCACTTTTATTGCAACAAAAGGTAGCCAAATAAAGGTCTAACACGCTAGTGAAAACCGCATTTCGATATTTGTTTCCTAACCTAAAATAGCAGTAAAAGAAGTTAAAACTCGAAATAATGTCGCATCTTTGGGAATATTTTCAGTATACTTGCCATTATAAATCCTAATTATCGTTCTTTTGGAAATATATATATAAATTTACTGTTAAAATACCAAAATGTCAATAATAATTAATAATCATTCACTATGATTGAATATTGCCCTTCTGTCCACACGAAATTCGAAATTTTTAAAATGCAAGTGTGCTTTGGAAAACAAAATAGCAAAAATTATAATGGTGGTGTTTAAGTGTCAATCATATTAAGATTGCAGCTATTTATAGTGCATTTTGGTGGCCTTATTTGTAAAAAATGCCTTTTCCATCTGTAGAAGTGTTTGATAGGTTTCGTGTTTATTTTCAAAACAATGAAAACGCAACTGTTTCTGTTAGAATCTATGCGATGGAGTATCCTGATAGGCGCCATTCAACTGTCCAAGTTTTTCGTGTGGACAGAAAGGCAATATTCAATCATATTGAATGAGTATTAATTATTATTGACATTTTAAATATAATGTTCGTATTTTAACTGTAAATTTATATATATTATATTATTTCGAGTTTTAATTTCTTTTACTGATATTTTAGGTTAGGAAAGAAATATCGAAATGCGGTTTTCACTAGCGTGTTAGACCCTTATTTGGCTATCTTCTGTTGCAATAAAAGTGATATCAATGCATTTAATTTTTTTTGAGAACATTTATTTCATTTGTAGTGTTGTCGCAAAACGCCCTCTAGCGGCGACACAAGCAATCTAAATCAATCCAGCAAGGCAGCGTTGATAGCCTAAGAAAAGCCCTTTTCAACGACTCCAAGTTTGACAAAATCCGTTCAGCCATTTTGAAGTTATTGACATTTCTTTCCGAACAGGTTCGGACACCCCCCACCACTTTCCCTTAAGAGATAGAGCAAAAAGCATTTAACAAAAAAGAATCGACTTTATCTCAGCTTTAAAACGGTGTCCATTTTAGCTATCTGTAATATAAGAATATTTCTCAAAAACGGGACTTAAAATTCAAGAATGCTATTACGCCCCCTGGCAGCCAGTCTAGAAACTTAAAAATAATTTCCAGCATTTTCTCTTGGCCGCTTTAGTCATATTTTTTTTACCCCAAGTCTTTACGACAATTACTTTTCGAGATAGGGCCGAGTGCCCTCCTTAATTGGCCACCCGGTACAAGAATAACATAAAATTTCCTTTGGTAAACGGTCTGATCGATGTTACTTGGCGGTCGGCAACCCACTATACACGTCGGTTCTGCCAGGTTGCTCCCCTGAATCCTCTCCCAGGAAGAGTGGATGAAGTCGGTCCGATGCATTTGAACTAGAAATGATCGGTCTGAAACAAGCGCTCTTAATGTCAGGGAAAATGGCGATTGTTTACGATTTTCGTTTGCCGACCAATGCAATGAAATAACTAGTTTTGCGGCGCTGGGGACGTGTGTAATTAGGGTGTTAAGCTCGGTAGGCCGCGGGGCTTCCTTGGTATATAAGTTTCGGTCCCCAGGAATAACTTAAACAGGACATGTTCACTTGGAGCAAAGTCCGCCTTGTGCTCTCGTGCCTCGACCGGCGAAGTACAATCCGCTTTCGAAGGATTGTCCGGATGGTGTCGTAGGATCAACCGCGTTCTTACTTCAGGTATGTTAGTGATTTATTGAGGTTTTATGGCTATAATAACCTCGGCGAAGCCGGTGGACTGTGGTCAAATTGACCTGGTGGGCGCTGGATGCGGGATTTAGGTAAACAGAACATTCTACGAAACGGGTTCCCGTCACAAGGCAGAACTTTGTCAGGTTAGGGGGTAAGTTCTACGAAACGGGTTCCCGTTACAAGGAAGAACTGCGTCAGGCCCAGATTAGAAGGGTCACTCTACGAGACGGGTTGTTATCCCATAGAAGCACAAAAAAGAGGTGGTAGAATAATACTTACGTTAGTTGCTCAACGAATCGAAGCAACATTCGAAGCACCAAATTGCCTCACTCAGTCAATGCCTAGGCGAGTCACTACCAATCGCTAATTAGGGGTCGCCGATCAGCTGCAGCCGAAGACGGCCGTGGGTTTATTAGATGGGGGATGGCGCCACCAATTTAAAGGATAACAAAAAAATAACACAGAGCCAAACCCCCTAATTCAGCGATTGATAGATTACGCTCCAGCTAAATTGGAACACTGTGGACTTAATAAAACGGCGCAAAACTGAAGTCAAACAATCAAGTGCAGGGGAGACAAATTTGTTTTATTCACTCGTAAAGCCGGACACACATAAAATACATATAAGTAAAAGTTTAGGGCCGATGTAAAAGCATATAAATGCCCCAAGGATCCTTGTTTACAGAATGGGGTGGCCAATTAAAACACCAAATCATCAAAATAGGGGAAATTCCTGGAAGCTCCCGAGGAGTGACGTTAATATAAAATTGTAAATTACAAGCGGGCAACCGCCCCAGGAATTTCTATAGCGTGGTACATGTAACAATTAATATCACAATTCGTAGCTAAAGTGAAAGCTACGGCGAGGGGAAGCCTCGTACTTTACAGATTAAAATATGTGATCAAAGTGATGCGTCCAGATCATGATATAAATATCTCGCGCTGGTATATCGCGCTAATCTCAATTTAGAAACCGATTACTTTCGGCAGTCCTTCATAGATTGAGACACATAAGTGCGTACAGCTAGGCTCACTCGCTGGCCACCGTAAGCACAATTAATAGAGCAGCAAGGATACCTTGAGCTGGTGCGAGGCCGTCTTAGCGTTGATAACATCGCAGGAACGGGCTTCCGTGGGCTTGATGGCTTACCAGGGAGGACAGTAGCTCGTCAATTAAGCGCGCCGAGATAACTGAGTCGAATGATATATATCTCGTCCTCCTAAAATATATCTCAATTTTCTTGCTTCTCAGTTAATAATAACAAGCGCCTTCAACTCGCGCTGGGAAGCACCTTTCAAAGGTTGCAAGCACTTCGATCGCCAAAACACGTCGACGTTTCCCGCAAGCATCTCGCTCAGCTCGCGAGATATCTCGCTAACTGCAATTACTAAAATGATCTAAAATTATATTTTCATCTGTTGCAACGTAACTGGTTATTCGTTTATACCTGGTGACAATGAAACCACTACCCATGGCGGCTTTTCGAAACTGCTTGGGATAGAAATATGCAATTCGGTATGTCCATAGGGTTGAAAATTGTGAACAATTGTAATATAAAAACAATTGAATGTCGTTTCCGGTTTCACCGGAAATGACCTTGACTTTGTTATTTTAAAAAGGACACCCTATATATTTTCTCTTTTTATGACTCTCTGAACAATTCTAAATAACTTCTGTCTAACATACCCTATGTCTAAAATTAATAGTTTTTGAAATAGAGCCGCTTAAAAATATGCCGTAATTCCTATTTGTTTGTATTTTACGGAAAAACGGAGTAGGCCAGGACAGAGGTTGCTATGGTTTTGACAAGTATTTTCAACCCTGTCGACATATCGAATTGCATATTTCTATCTCAAGCCGTTTCGAAATGCCGCCGTGGGTAGTAGTTTCACTGTCACCCGGTATATTTAATCCGGATTATGTTTTTTAACTTGTTATTACAAAAGTTGTACTTATCGTTGTTGACTAAAACTAACCTCGTTAATTACACAAATTAAAAATATCTAAGGAACTACTTACCGTAACTCAGCACTGCACCTATTTCGGGAAATAAAATTTATGAACGATAACCGCTTTTAAGAACACAACACATATTTTATTCTTTCTCAAACTTAATTGACGGCAGTGACTGGATGATCATCCCGCACGCACTTGCGTTGGCATTGGCTTGTTTCAATAATTTCATGGCATCACTGATTTTTGTAAAAATGCTAGTTTTATTTTTTTTTAAATGCTAGTTTTATTTTTTGCATTCCTTCGGTTATGGAAAATGAAAAATGGTTAGCAGTATGAATAGATGCAGTATTTTTTTCTCTACAAAAAATGTATTTACACTTTAGCTCTAAAATAATTAGGGGAGCCAATAATTGGACATTAAGAATTTAACACGAGATGAAAAAAAAATTGACCGGAAGTCGACCTCGGAAAAGAAATCCGATTTCCGGTTTCTATATATTTTTGGAATCTACTCTTCAAGCTGAGTCGAATGATATATATCTCGTCCTCCTAAAATATATCTCCATTTTCTTGCTTCTCAGGTAATAATAACAAGTTAACAAGTTAATAATCAGTGATGACGTCATTAACACCCGACCTATAAAGACAATACTTTAAAAACTTTTTCTGTATTCTTTCGATTCTAATTGTGTAATAAGTACAGCATGGATTTCAAATTATGTCAGCATATTCCAATTTAGTACGTACAAGTGAGTTGAAAAGAGTTATTAACCTGTCAATATAATTGAATGAATGTGAATTACGAATTAAAAAGCCTAATTGTTTGGATGCAGAATTTAATAAAATTTCAATGTGTTGATTAAATTTTAAGGATAGATCGAAGGTTACGCCAAGGTCATGAAAACTTGTAACACGCTCTAAATTAACATTATTCATGGTGTACTGAAACAAAATCGAATTTGATTTACGAGAATAGGTCATATATTAGCATTTATTTATATTAAAACTTAACTGATTAGATACCGACCATTCCCAGATTTTATTAAGATCATCTTGCAGTCGTTCGCAATCAGAAATGTCATTAATAGTATAAAATAGTTTTAAATCATCTGCATAGAGTAATGTAGAGGCGTAGTTTACAACATGAGTTATATCGTTTATAAATATAATAAACAGTAACGGTCCCAGAATGTTTCCCTGGGGGACTCCAGAGTATGCAGTAAATTCGTAAGATAAATAACCGTTAAGATAAACTTGTTGTTTCTATCCGCTAAATAAGAATCAAGTAGTTTAATTGCGTTTATAGAAAAGCCAAAAATGTCAAGTTTGAATAAGAGAATCGAATGATTAACAGAATCGAATGCTTTAGCAAAGTCGGTATAAATGACGTCAACCTGTATTCCGTTGTTAAGTGCATCTGAAATAAACTGAGTAAAAATTGCCAAATTAGTGACCGTCGAACGTTTGTTTATGAAACCATGTTGGTCTATGGATAATAATGGAGAAATTTGTTGTCGAATACTATTATTTAGTAGGGATTCGAAAATTTTACCGAACGCAAAGAAGAGATATGGGTCGGTAATTTGTAACGTTTGACTTAGAGCCTTTTTTAATAATTGGAATTACTTTGGAGTATTTCCATTTATTTGGAAAAAAAGTATTAGTTATACACAGATTGAAAATAAAGCATAAAGGAGTCGCCAGAAAATCGGCACATCCTTTAACGATGTAAGTGGGAATTTTATCGGGCCCTAAAGAGCGAGTATTTTTTAGCTTTTTAATAACGCCAAGAACCTCCGAAATTGTAAAATTAGAGACACTAATATTCAAATTTGAAGTAGTGTTTGACTTGTTTAACAAATTATTATTTAAGTTGTTACTATTGCCATTAATATAGCAGCTACTGAAAAAATCAGCAAAATTATTTACAACCTCCAAATCACCTTCAACTGTAAAGCCATTATGATCAATCATTGTTCTAGGAACGTTTGCACATTTGTCTTTACTTTTCACAAAAGACCAGAAGTTCTTAGGGTCATCATTAATAGTATTTTCTATATCGGATAGGTATTCTCGATAGCTCTCACTTATAAGTTTCTTGGTATCAGCACGTATTTTTTAAAGTTATTGTAATGTGTTTGAGAACCTGTAGATGTGAAAAGACGTCTATACCTTTCTTTGAGTTTTAAGTTTTTTATAATTGATTTATTGAACCATCGAGGATACCTGCTGTTTCTTTTAATAAATTTGGGTATGCAATCATCAAAAACAGAATATATAATATCATAAAATTTATCAACGGCCTGATTAACAGAACTTAGATCATAAATAGGAGACCAATCGGCATTTCTCATTAATTTCGTGAGCAAGTCATAATCGCCTCTTCTAAAGTTGTATAGTAATTCTTGATTAGCTCCGCAAGTTTTCACCTTCGCCACATTATTAGCATCAAAAGAACAAAGTAAAGGAGGATGATATGAGTCAGGAACTACAAGACCATCCGCAAAACAAAAGACAGACTAGGTACCCAAGAAATCAAAAAGTAGTTCATAATCATTTCTACTAGAATCTGTGATGTATATTAATACAAAATAAAAAAGAACAATATGAACTGAAATTGACTTTAAAGCAAAGTATATCGCAGAATTTATCGCACACTGAGTTAGTATTTAGCTGTTGCACTTGATATTGTGACCGCACCGCTGCCAATAATCCTCCACCTTTTTGTTTACCGGTCGCCACAATGTTTCGGTTCTTTCGAAATACGGTGTAATTAGTACCAAACAGGTTATCCGAAATACCATCTTGTAACCATGATTCAGTAATTAAAATAATATCGAAATCGTTGTTCGGAATATTTAAGTAAAATTCGATTACCTTAGAGTTCAGACCGCGCACATTTTGGTAAAACAGTTGAATATTTGTCGGACTGGGTAGTTTAGACGCCAAGGAATTAGCAGATGTGTTAGAAGGCTCCTAGATTTGAGGGAGATCTTCAAGCGAGCGGATGTTTATAACATTAGAATTGTCATCCTTCTTCATATTAATGGTACCGTTTTTAGTCCTTACATATTTAAAATACAGATTCTTTTTTAATTCCTTAGCATGCCACAATTTTTTATTAAATGGAGAAAGATGCTCGTTAATGTATATACGTCCGGCACCGCTATTTGCTATAATGTCATTGTTGGTAAGTTTCAGATGTTTTCCACAATTAAGAAATACATCTCTAGTTTTACGACTTAAAAACTGTACAACAATCGGTTTGGGTTTTGTATTGTTGCGGCTAGAGATACGATGCACGGCCTCGATACATGGTGAACGAATCAATATTTAATTTAGATGCAATTTTATGTAGCACCGAATTTAGATCCTTTTGTTGGGTTTCGATGACACCATGAATTTCAATATTTTTGTTTCTAGTATATTGTTCCACAGAGTTAATTTGCGCTCGAAGATTATTTATTTCCACTTCCTGTGATGCTACAACAGTCTCCATTTCGCTAATTTTATTCTCACTTCGCTCCATATCGACTTTAATGCTGGATAATTGATTTTGTATCGAATGACTGCATGAGCGCGGCAACATTCAAATTTAAACCAGGTAACACCTTTAGTTGCTCGGTTATATGTTCGATCATGCGTTTTAGTGGATTAGGTTGAGTGTCACCTATGTTTATATTCGTGCTACACTTATTGCACTTCCAAAACTTAGTTGTTTTGTCTTCACACATGGCTCTAAATGCTTCAATAGATAGACCAGCACATTGCAAATGAAATGAACCACAACACTCTCCCGCACAATCAATCGCATCATCATAACGATTTAACTTTTTGGAGCACTCGACAAGCCTTTGAGCGACATCTTGAAAATCTTCTAAAGCTTCATTTCAAATTTAAGCGTCTTTACTAAACGCGTAAATAAAACGTTCGTAATTACGTTAATTAAACACAGGGCTGTTGGGGCGCCAGATTTTTGTTATCCCGTATAAGCACAAAAAAGGGGTGGTAGAATAATACTTACGTTAGTTGCTCAACGAATCGAAGCAGCATTCAAAGCACCAAATTGCCTCACTCAGCCAATGCCTAGGCGAGTCATTACCAATCGCTAATTAGGGGACGCCGATCAGCTGCAGCCGAAGACGGCCGTGGGTTCATTAGATGGGGGGGATGGCGCCACCAATTTAAAGGATAACAAAAAAATAACACAGAGCCAAACCCCCTAATTCAGCGATTGATAGATTACGCTCCAGCTAAATTGGAACACTGTGGATTTAATAAAACGGCGCAAAACTGAAGTCAAACAATCAAGTGCAGGGGAGACAAATTTGTTTTATTCACTCGTAAAGCCGGACACACATAAAATACATATAATTAAAAGTTTAGGGCCGATGTAAATGCATATAAATGCTCCAAGGATCCTTGTTTACAGAATGGGGTGGCCAATTAAAACACCAAATCATCAAAATAGGGAAAATTCCTGGAAGCTCCCGAGGAGTGACGTTAATATAAAATTGTAAATTACAAGCGGGCAACCGCCCCAGGAATTTCTATAGCGTGGTACATGTAACAATTAATATCACAATTCGTAGCTAAAGTGAAAGCTACGGCGAGGGGAAGCCTTGTACTTTGTTACCGTGGTTACCATTTCTCTGGTGGTAAGGGGGCAGTAAGCAAGAGCGGCCGGCTTCTCAGCCAGAGGAGGGCGTGGGTCATATACGAGACTCAAAGCTTCAGCTAAAATTAAAAAAAAAAAATACGGGCGCCAGGTAGCAGGTGACCCAGCTCTTGGCTAATCGCACATAAAGGTACACGATAAGATGCGCTACCAAACACTTCCTGAAAAGAGATACGGCAAGGGGCATAAATAAAATTCACTGACCTAGGTAACGATTCAATATAATGAGCAAATAGTGTAACGAGGCTCCACAAATATTATATACAACAACTAATACCGAGTAATCTACACAAAATCTCAATAGGGAGATCATATATCACAGTTTAATCAATACCATACAAAGCACAAGGCTAAACTCACCGCAAAACTGCCAATTACATTTATAAGGGCATAAAAATAAATAATTATAAACGGTATGTATCTGTTACAAATTAGTAGTATTAAAATAGGATACAAGATTGGTGTTAGATTTGGCCAAATGCACTACTGAATAAACACTTAGCAAAAGTTCGAAAGCATCTTGGCTTCGACACAGCTATTAAAATTAAAATCTAAATTTAGATTGCACGTTGAATGTAACCGAACACCCAGTATGCAAGGCTTAGCCTTTGTTTAATTAATAATTAATTTATACCGACGCAATCACGGGCCTACAAGATCTTGTTTTGGTTCCGTAAGGGGGAATTCGCGATATTGCAAGGCAAATTGCATTTACAACGGACGTGACGCGAGCATTATAATTTCTCTTGCACAACAGGGCGCAGATAGAGATATTATTCAACGGTGTAATAGGTGACATTTGAAAATGTAAAAAAAAATGCTTTCATGCACTTGACTGCACAACTAACTTACAATACCGTCAAAAATTATTCCGAGGTCGGAGACCATACAATACCGGTAAAACATAGTCCGTACATATGACCTAAATATCGATCAAAAGAGCTACCGCTAAATTTTGTTTACAATGCAGAAATTAGTTACTGTTTTGTAATGCAGAATCAAATAAGGTTCCACAGGTGAGCTTACCGCTTAAGAATACACGTTAAAAACATTCATAAGTTTATCGAGCACATTGCAGCACCGTCACGCAGTTGGGCCGAAGATTCGGGAGTTCGAAACGGATATAGTAATCTGACAGACCTTTGCGATGGGCTACACTTCGGCAGCAGTGGCTGCAAGCAGGGGCCAAAGGGCAATGAGGAGGTCAAAAGTGGGTGACCACCGAGTAGCTGTCGCAGGAGGTTTGCTGGTGCTATCCTGTCATGTAACGCAGGCTCCACTGGCCGCTGGCGGAGCGATGCTCGATTCGCCACCAAGTAGAAAGGGGGCTGCTGGCACGTTGCCAAGCGAAGGGAGTACTGCAGGTACGTAGCAGTAGGTATGGGGGCACTTGAGCGTGGGAACTAGGTCATCTCTTATCATCGTGGGAACTGGGTCACGGTCGTCTCGTCAGTAGGTCATCTCTTATCATCGTGGGAACTGGGTCACGGTCGTCTCGTCGCCTGATAAGCGTGGGAACCGGGTCAAGGTCGACTGATAAGCGTGGGAACCGGGTCAAGGTCGACTGATAAGCGTGGGAACCGGGTCAAAAGTTGCAGATAAAGGTAAAGGTGCATTTAAAAGTGCATTTACGGGGTTCAGGTAAAAGGTAAAAAGTGCATTTACGGGGTTCAGGTAAAAGGTAAAAAGTGCATTTACGGGGTTGAAAGTGCATTTAAAAGTGCATTTACGGTGTTCAGGTGCATTTACGGGGTTGAAAGCGCATTTAAAAGTGCATTTACGGGGTTCAGGTACCTGTAAAAAAGTGCATTTAAGGGTTCAAAGTGCAGTTAAGTGTTAAAAAGAGTCATCTGTAGGTGTTCGAATTGCGTGGGAAAATTTTGATAAGCGTGGGAACCGGGTCATCTCTTATCATCGTAGGAACCGGAAGTCGACCGTGGGAGCCGGAAGTGTCGACAGATAAGCGTGGGAAAATTTTGATAAGCGTGGGAACCGGGTCATCTCTTATCATCGTAGGAACCGGACCGTTAGCAGAATGGGGTCGCGATTAAAGCGTCACAACAACAAGGTGACGGTAGGAGGGATTAAATGAATAAAATGAAATTTTAGATCAAACACGGTGTCTACACCTGTCTTATCTAAATGCCTTTTAATATAAGGTGTTTCATTCCAAACAACTACCATCCTATTTATCTTATCGTATGAGGTCAAAGTACAACTCATAACAGATAGCAGCGACTATTATGTTCAACAGACCTGGTACATCCAAATTAGCATTAACACATTACCGATTTCATTGCAAAGTTTTTATGAATCATTCGACTTGAAAGCCCCGTATGCTAGATAAAGTGCGAGAAGCTTATCTTTTGATAGGACAGCGTTCGATTCCATCCATACATGTCTATCTCTGTCTATCTCATGATACATCCCCATACAAACAATAGCTAACGCATTCTGTCGTATACTGGCCACTTCATTTCCGATGAAGGGATTGAACAAAAGTGCATTTAAAAGTGCATTTACGGGGTTCAGGTGCATTTACGGGGTTGAAAGTGCATTTAAAAGTGCATTTACGGGGTTCAGGTAAAGCTAAAAAGTGCATTTAAGGGTTCAAAGTGCATTTAAGTGTTAAAAAGAGTCATCTGTAGGTGTTCGAATTGAAATTGTGTGCCAGGTAATTGTGAAACCGTTATCAGAATGAGGTCGCGCGATTAAAAAATCACAACAACTATTCCAGCCAAAACCTCAGCTGTAAACTTCCGCATATCGAAATTCTTTATCCGTTTAACCTCTGATCTTTTTAATAATGTCTGATTAGATAAAGATGTGTGTTAATCTGTTAAAAGCAAAGTATTACAATTTTATATTAATTATTAGTAGCTCGCCATACAAGATAAGATATCCGGAAAGTGCATTTAAGGCAAGTGCATTTAAGGAAGAAATGCGAATCAAGGTGACGGTAGGAGGGATTAAATGAATAAAATGAAATTTTAGATCAAACACGGTGTCTACACCTGTCTTATCTAAATGCCTTTTAATATAAGGTGTTTCATTCCAAACAACTACCATCCTATTTATCTTATCGTATGAGGTCAAAGTACAACTCATAACAGATAGCAGCGACTATTATGTTCAACAGACCTGGTACATCCAAATTAGCATTAACACATTACCGATTTCATTGCAAAGTTTTTATGAATCATTCGACTTGAAAGCCCCGTATGCTAGATAAAGTGCGAGAAGCTTATCTTTTGATAGGACAGCGTTCGATTCCATCCATACATGTCTATCTCTGTCTATCTCATGATACATCCCCATACAAACAATAGCTAACGCATTCTGCCGTATACTGGCCACTTCATTTCCGATGAAAGGATTGAACATTAATCAGAGATTTTCTTACATGCTCGCGTGGTCCAGTGGTTTAAGTCCGACATTCATATAGGTAAGAAAGGGGAAACAAGGTACTGGCTTACACGTACCGCTAATTAAACTCTTACCTGCGGGGGTCTCCAATCTTTACCGTTAATTTAGAGTAAAAGCTAAAAAGTGCATTTAAGGGTTCAAAGTGCATTTAAGTGTTAAAAAGAGTCATCTGTAGCTGTTCGAATTGAAATTGTGTGCCAGGTAATTGTGAAACCGTTAGCAGAATGAGGTCGCGCGATTAAAAAATCACAACAACTATTCCAGCCAAAACCTCAGCTGTAAACTTCCGCATATCGAAATTCTTTATCCGTTTAACCTCTGATCTTTTTAATAATGTCTGATTAGATATAGATAAAGATGTGTGTTAGTTTTAATCTGTTAAAAGCAAAGTATTACAATTTTATATTAATTATTAGTAGCTCGACATACAAGATAAGGTATCCGAAAAGTGCATTTAAGGAAGAAATGCGTCTGTCTATCTCATGATACATTCCCATACAAACAATAGCTAACGCATTCTGCCGTATACTGGCCACTTCATTTCCGATGAAAGGATTGAACATTAATCAGAGATTTTCTTACATGCTCGCGTGGTCCAGTGGTTTAAGTCTGACATTCATATAGGTAAGAAAGGGGAAACAAGGTACTGGCTTACACGTACCGCTAATTAAACTCTTACCTGCGGGGCCTCCAATCTTTACCGTTAATTTAGATAAACTTCCGCATATCGAAATTCTTTATCCGTTTCCGAAGCAGAAAAGAAACCGAACAGATGATTCTTTACATCCAACAGGCAGCAATTCTCCCACTGTATATACCTAACTCCTTTATGAGTGACGGCCCACTTTGTACATGGGTCTTACAAACACTCGGAGTTGGTACTCTCCCTACGTGAGGGCCCTGATGGGGAGAAAACAGCCGATCACCCGCTCAAGGCTTCAAACTATTAGTAATTTATAACCATAAATGGCCCCTCGTATTCAAAGGCACTACACAGAGGCACGAGGTCAACAGCTTCTGCTTTGTAATTTATAACCATTAAATGACTATGCCTATTCTAAGGCACTACTTTACAGCTAACAACTCATAACATAAATTATAAACGTCAGACCATTAGATTTTTATTGAAAATGCACATAAGCTTTTAAGAGCCACCTAAAAAGGCCCCTCTGTGCAAAGGTCAGAAGCAGCTATAAATAGGCAAGATACAGTTATAGGTCAGAAACAGCTCTATTTATTTAACTGATTTTTTGTAAACCAGAAATTGTCAAAAATAACAGAATATTAATCAGCGGTCGAAGCCAAGTTCAACGAGGGGTTGCATGACTATGTTTAAATAACTTTTCGTAAACCGGAAATTGGCAAAAATAACAGAATATTAATCAGCGGTCGAAGCCAAGTTCAACGAGGGGTCGCATGACTATGTTTAAATAACTTTTTGTAAACCGGAAATTGGCAAAAATAACAGAATATTAATCAGCGGTCGAAGCCAAGTTCAACGAGGGGTCGCATGACTATGTTTAAATAAATTTTCGTAAACCGGAAATTGGCAAAAATAACAGAATATTAATCAGCGGCCGAATCCAAGTTCAACGAGGGGTCGCATGACTATGTTTAAATAACTTTTTGTAAACCGGAAATTGGCAAAAATAACAGAATATTAATCAGCGGTCGAAGCCAAGTTCAACGAGGGGTCGCATGACTATGTTTAAATAACTTTTTGTAAACCGGAAATTGGCAAAAATAACAGAATTTTAATCAGCGGTCGAATCCAAGTTCAACGAGGGGTCGCATGACTATGTTTAAATAACTTTTCGTAAACCGGAAATTGGCAAAAATAACAGAATATTAATCAGCGGTCGAATCCAAGTTCAACGAGGGGTCGCATGACTATGTTTAAATAACTTTTCGTAAACCGGAAATTGGCAAAAATAACAGAATATTAATCAGCGGTCGAAGCCAAGTTCAACGAGGGGTCGCATGACTTTAGATTTTTATTGAAAATGCACATAAGCTTTTAAGAGCCACCTAAAAAGGCCCCTCTGTGCAAAGGTCAGAAGCAGCTATAAATAGGCAAGATACAGTTATAGGTCAGAAACAGCTCTATTTATTTAACTGATTTTTTGTAAACCAGAAATTGTCAAAAATAACAGAATATTAATCAGCGGTCGAAGCCAAGTTCAACGAGGGGTTGCATGACTATGTTTAAATAACTTTTCGTAAACCGGAAATTGGCAAAAATAACAGAATATTAATCAGCGGTCGAAGCCAAGTTCAACGAGGGGTCGCATGACTATGTTTAAATAACTTTTTGTAAACCCGAAATTGGCAAAAATAACAGAATATTAATCAGCGGTCGAAGCCAAGTTCAACGAGGGGTCGCATGACTATGTTTAAATAAATTTTCGTAAACCGGAAATTGGCAAAAATAACAGAATATTAATCAGCGGCCGAATCCAAGTTCAACGAGTGGTCGCATGACTATGTTTAAATAACTTTTTGTAAACCGGAAATTGGCAAAAATAACAGAATATTAATCAGCGGTCGAAGCCAAGTTCAACGAGGGGTCGCATGACTATGTTTAAATAACTTTTCGTAAACCGGAAATTGGCAAAAATAACAGAATATTAATCAGCGGTCGAATCCAAGTTCAACGAGGGGTCGCATGACTATGTTTAAATAACTTTTCGTAAACCGGAAATTGGCAAAAATAACAGAATATTAATCAGCGGTCGAAGCCAAGTTCAACGAGGGGTCGCATGACTATGTTTAAATAACTTTTTCCTAAATTTCGTCAAAAATATCAAATTTTTTAATCAGCGGTCCAAGTTATCAAAGATGGGTTAGAAGACTATGTTTACCTAACTTTTCCTAAATTTCGTCAAAAATATCAAATTTTTACCTCCACGACAGGTTGTGTCAGATGCATCACCACACATAAATATAAAACCACACAACACCATGTTTGCTCCTTGACGTGCCTCTCGAGTTGATATTGACTGTTAAACAGCAGATCTCGTTGTTGATACGCACACCATAAAGGCGACACTTTTTGTATAATTTGGAAACTTTCACGGGGCTCGTAATCGTCGTCGACAATGTCTTCACTGTTCTGCATCCCCTCGCTGTTTGGACTACGTATCCACGATGGAGTTCTTGAATTTTCATCATCTCTAGAACTTTTTTCTTCAGTCGACATGTCGTGCTCATTTCTGTAATTGTACTTTGACCTCATATGCATAATAAGGCAAAGAACTTTAACAATGATAACTTATATATAGAACAGTGCTAATACGAGACTTCGACCTCTCTCATATCACAGACACTCTAAACAAACAAACATTACAGTATTTGCGAATCTAAGCGACCTTTGTATTGCGATTTTAATTGATGTTATTATGAACTGCATAGGTCGTTGACTTGTTTTTATGTTATTAAGCTTACACCCCCGAAATTGGCATTTATAATATCGTAGTCATTGATACAGTAAAGAAATTGGAACCGGAAGTATAAGATGCGGTGGCCATACAGCTGCCCGTTATTCCGGGGTTGGCGTTACCATACCCTGTAAGGGTATGGTTGAACGTAAGGGACGGGGTTCTTTATGTGCAAAGAGGTATGTTATAAGCGTTTACATCGGTTAAAATGTTAATTGCCTGCAATTTTAGTCTAACAGAATCACCCACCCCGGGACCGCTTCTATCATAGCCCTCTGTGAAAATGATGCGAATAAATATATTCTTTGTACTACTATGTTATTATTTAGCCCATCTTCCTGCATAAAATTGAACAGATTGTACAAGTTTTACTCTAAATTAACGGTAAAGATTGGAGACCCCGCAGGTAAGAGTTTAATTAGCGGTACGTGTAAGCCAGTACCTTGTTTCCCCTTTCTTACCTATATGAATGTCAGACTTAAACCACTGGACCACGCGAGCATGTAAGAAAATCTCTGGTTAATTTTCAATCCTTTCATCGGAAATGAAGTGGCCAGTATAGGGCAGAATGCGTTAGCTATTGTTTGTATGGGAATGTATCATGAGATAGACAGAGATAGACATGTATGGATGGAATCGAACGCTGTCTTATCAAAAGATAAGGTTCTCGCACTTTATCTAGCATACGGGGCTTTCAAGTCGAATGATTCATAAAAACTTTGCAATGAAATCGGTAATGTGTTAATGCTAATTTGGATGTACCAGGTCTGTTGAACATAATAGTCGCTGCTATCTGTTATGAGTTGTACTTTGACCTCATACGATAAGATAAATAGGATGGTAGTTGTTTGGAATGAAACACCTTATATTAAAAGGCATTTAGATAAGACAGGTGTAGACACCGTGTTTGATCTAAAATTTCATTTTATTCATTTAATCCCTCCTACCGTCACCTTGATTCGCATTTCTTCCTTAAATGCACTTGCCTTAAATGCACTTTCCGGATATCTTATCTTGTATGGCGAGCTACTAATAATTAATATAAAATTGTAATACTTTGCTTTTAACAGATTAACACACATCTTTATCTAATCAGACATTATTAAAAAGATCAGAGGTTAAACGGATAAAGAATTTCGATATGCGGAAGTTTATCTAAATTAACGGTAAAGATTGGAGGCCCCGCAGGTAAGAGTTTAATTAGCGGTACGTGTAAGCCAGTACCTTGTTTCCCCTTTCTTACCTATATGAATGTCAGACTTAAACCACTGGACCACGCGAGCATGTAAGAAAATCTCTGATTATCACACCCGTACTCGTCAGCGTCAATGGTCGGGGGATCGTCGACTTCCTCCATGCTCGACCAAACATGAGGGTCGTCTTGGGACCGATGCCACGAGAGCTGCGATCCCCCATCGCTGTAGGTGGACGGTGTTGACGAAATAGCCGCGTCGATTGGTGTTTGTTTACACAGGGGGCTCATCTTGATGAATTAATATTCCTGTATCAGAACAGTTATTCTTATATACAAATGTACTCCTACCGCTTACCGCTTATCAGTTCTTGTGGTTACGAGAGATCGCTTCGTGCTCATTTCTGTAATAATAATATATTTTCTAGGTTCTGGTTTTCCTGCGAGATATTTTTAACAGGATACTCGGTTTAGTCATATTACTATCTGTTATGAGTTGTACTTTGACCTCATATTCATAATAAGGCAAAGAACTTTAACAATGATAATACGAGACTTCGACCTCTCTCATATCACAGACACTCTAAACAAACAAACATTACAGTATTTGCGAATCTAAGCGACCTTTGTATTGCGATTTTAATTGATGTTATTATGAACTGCATAAGTCGTTGACTTGTTTTTATGTTATTAAGCTTACACCCCCGAAATTGGCATATATAATATCGTAGTCATTGATACAGTAAAGAAATTGGAACCGGAAGTACGGGTTCAAAGTTCGAACTTAGAACTCTGATGTAGAAAACAAAGATAATATTATTTTGCAGACTTCAAAACATATTAAGGTTATCTGTTAAAATTGCGATTTTAATTGGTGTTATTATGAACTGCATAAGTCGTTGACTTGTTTTTATATGTTATTGCTTACACCTCCGAAATTGGCATATATAAATAGCGCCAAATAATTAATCGTTTCTAGTTGACATAGTATTGACGTTTAGTGCTCTTGTAAACGTGTCCTTCTCTACTTTGTAAGTATAAAGAACATATTTTTTCCTGACTGTTTTATAAATATTCTTTTATTTTTGCCAATTTCCGGTTTACGAAAAGTTATTTAAACATAGTCATGCGACCCCTCGTTGAACTTGGATTCGACCGCTGATTAAAATTCTGTTATTTTTGCCAATTTCCGGTTTACAAAAAGTTATTTAAACATAGTCATGCGACCCCTCGTTGAACTTGGCTTCGACCGCTGATTAATATTCTGTTATTTTTGCCAATTTCCGGTTTACAAAAAGTTATTTAAACATAGTCATGCGACCCCTCGTTGAACTTGGATTCGACCGCTGATTAAAATTCTGTTATTTTTGCCAATTTCCGGTTTACAAAAAGTTATTTAAACATAGTCATCCGACCCCTCGTTGAACTTGGCTTCGACCGCTGATTAATATTCTGTTATTTTTGCCAATTTCCGGTTTACAAAAAGTTATTTAAACATAGTCATGCGACCCCTCGTTGAACTTGGCTTCGACCGCTGATTAATATTCTGTTATTTTTGCCAATTTCCGGTTTACGAAAAGTTATTTAAACATAGTCATGCAACCCCTCGTTGAACTTGGCTTCGACCGCTGATTAATATTCTGTTATTTTTGACAATTTCTGGTTTACAAAAAATCAGTTAAATAAATAGAGCTGTTTCTGACCTATAACTGTATCTTGCCTATTTATAGCTGCTTCTGACCTTTGCACAGAGGGGCCTTTTTAGGTGGCTCTTAAAAGCTTATGTGCATTTTCAATAAAAATCTAATGGTCTGACGTTTATAATTTATGTTATGAGTTGTTAGCTGTAAAGTAGTGCCTTAGAATAGGCATAGTCATTTAATGGTTATAAATTACAAAGCAGAAGCTGTTGACCTCGTGCCTCTGTGTAGTGCCTTTGAATACGAGGGGCCATTTATGGTTATAAATTACTAATAGTTTGAAGCCTTGAGCGGGTGATCGGCTGTTTTCTCCCCATCAGGGCCCTCACGTAGGGAGAGTACCAACTCCGAGTGTTTGTAAGACCCATGTACAAAGTGGGCCGTCACTCATAAAGGAGTTAGGTATATACAGTGGGAGAATTGCTGCCTGTTGGATGTAAAGAATCATCTGTTCGGTTTCTTTTCTGCTTCGGAAACGGATAAAGAATTTCGATATGCGGAAGTTTATCTAAATTAACGGTAAAGATTGGAGGCCCCGCAGGTAAGAGTTTAATTAGCGGTACGTGTAAGCCAGTACCTTGTTTCCCCTTTCTTACCTATATGAATGTCAGACTTAAACCACTGGACCACGCGAGCATGTAAGAAAATCTCTGATTAATGTTCAATCCTTTCATCGGAAATGAAGTGGCCAGTATACGGCAGAATGCGTTAGCTATTGTTTGTATGGGAATGTATCATGAGATAGACAGACGCATTTCTTCCTTAAATGCACTTTTCGGATACCTTATCTTGTATGTCGAGCTACTAATAATTAATATAAAATTGTAATACTTTGCTTTTAACAGATTAAAACTAACACACATCTTTATCTAATCAGACATTATTAAAAAGATCAGAGGTTAAACGGATAAAGAATTTCGATATGCGGAAGTTTACAGCTGAGGTTTTGGCTGGAATAGTTGTTGTGATTTTTTAATCGCGCGACCTCATTCTGCTAACGGTTTCACAATTACCTGGCACACAATTTCAATTCGAACACCTACAGATGACTCTTTTTAACACTTAAATGCACTTTGAACCCTTAAATGCACTTTTTAGCTTTTACTCTAAATTAACGGTAAAGATTGGAGACCCCCGCAGGTAAGAGTTTAATTAGCGGTACGTGTAAGCCAGTACCTTGTTTCCCCTTTCTTACCTATATGAATGTCGGACTTAAACCACTGGACCACGCGAGCATGTAAGAAAATCTCTGATTAATGTTCAATCCTTTCATCGGAAATGAAGTGGCCAGTATACGGCAGAATGCGTTAGCTATTGTTTGTATGGGGATGTATCATGAGATAGACAGAGATAGACATGTATGGATGGAATCGAACGCTGTCCTATCAAAAGATAAGCTTCTCGCACTTTATCTAGCATACGGGGCTTTCAAGTCGAATGATTCATAAAAACTTTGCAATGAAATCGGTAATGTGTTAATGCTAATTTGGATGTACCAGGTCTGTTGAACATAATAGTCGCTGCTATCTGTTATGAGTTGTACTTTGACCTCATACGATAAGATAAATAGGATGGTAGTTGTTTGGAATGAAACACCTTATATTAAAAGGCATTTAGATAAGACAGGTGTAGACACCGTGTTTGATCTAAAATTTCATTTTATTCATTTAATCCCTCCTACCGTCACCTTGATTCGCATTTCTTCCTTAAATGCACTTGCCTTAAATGCACTTTCCGGATATCTTATCTTGTATGGCGAGCTACTAATAATTAATATAAAATTGTAATACTTTGCTTTTAACAGATTAACACACATCTTTATCTAATCAGACATTATTAAAAAGATCAGAGGTTAAACGGATAAAGAATTTCGATATGCGGAAGTTTACAGCTGAGGTTTTGGCTGGAATAGTTGTGATTTTTTAATCGCGCGACCTCATTCTGATAACGGTTTCACAATTACCTGGCACACAATTTCAATTCGAACACCTACAGATGACTCTTTTTAACACTTAAATGCACTTTGAACCCTTAAATGCACTTTTTAGCTTTACCTGAACCCCGTAAATGCACTTTTAAATGCACTTTCAACCCCGTAAATGCACCTGAACCCCGTAAATGCACTTTTAAATGCACTTTTGTTCAATCCCTTCATCGGAAATGAAGTGGCCAGTATACGACAGAATGCGTTAGCTATTGTTTGTATGGGGATGTATCATGAGATAGACAGAGATAGACATGTATGGATGGAATCGAACGCTGTCCTATCAACAGATAAGCTTCTCGCACTTTATCTAGCATACGGGGCTTTCAAGTCGAATGATTCATAAAAACTTTGCAATGAAATCGGTAATGTGTTAATGCTAATTTGGATGTACCAGGTCTGTTGAACATAATAGTCGCTGCTATCTGTTATGAGTTGTACTTTGACCTCATACGATAAGATAAATAGGATGGTAGTTGTTTGGAATGAAACACCTTATATTAAAAGGCATTTAGATAAGACAGGTGTAGACACCGTGTTTGATCTAAAATTTCATTTTATTCATTTAATCCCTCCTACCGTCACCTTGTTGTTGTGACGCTTTAATCGCGACCCCATTCTGCTAACGGTCCGGTTCCTACGATGATAAGAGATGACCCGGTTCCCACGCTTATCAAAATTTTCCCACGCTTATCTGTCGACACTTCCGGCTCCCACGGTCGACTTCCGGTTCCTACGATGATAAGAGATGACCCGGTTCCCACGCTTATCAAAATTTTCCCACGCAATTCGAACACCTACAGATGACTCTTTTTAACACTTAACTGCACTTTGAACCCTTAAATGCACTTTTTTACAGGTACCTGAACCCCGTAAATGCACTTTTAAATGCGCTTTCAACCCCGTAAATGCACCTGAACACCGTAAATGCACTTTTAAATGCACTTTCAACCCCGTAAATGCACTTTTTACCTTTTACCTGAACCCCGTAAATGCACTTTTTACCTTTTACCTGAACCCCGTAAATGCACTTTTACCTTTATCTGCAACTTTTGACCCGGTTCCCACGCTTATCAGTCGACCTTGACCCGGTTCCCACGCTTATCAGTCGACCTTGACCCGGTTCCCACGCTTATCAGGCGACGAGACGACCGTGACCCAGTTCCCACGATGATAAGAGATGACCTAGTTCCCACGCTCAAGTGCCCCCATACCTACTCGTAGCCACACGGCAATACTGTACATATGTTCCCAGCGGGGAAAAGAAAAAGCTGAAAGGACAACTAACAATAGAATCGAACTGAACGAACCTAGAAAAACCACATACCCGTTTCAGATCTTCACGGCTGAGTTTCGCCAAGGAGGTTGACCATGTGCTGCTAAAGCAAAATCCCCAAACAAAGTCTGGGCTAGGAGATCACAGCAAATAACATCCTCGGGGCCTAATCCAGACCACCTCGGAATCCAAAATTACACCAAAAGCGATTTCCTACACAGGATGCGCTTGAATAAATCCAATAAAGTTACGTCTCCAAGACGCGAATTTTCAAAGCACCTGTCTTTAACAGCACAAAAATGGCGAATGCCCAAAATGGTTTCCAAAACTGATAAAACCAAAAATCAAGTCTTGGGGGGGGTTCAGATATGCATAAAGTGAAGCCTACACACCAGGGGCTCTCAGACCTGTAATTCTTATCATATGGCTTACTTAGATTGGAATGTGACTTTCAGAAGATCTAAATGCTCAGTAATGCTGTAAGAAAAATTAAACTCGAAGGAAAATATGGCAAAAGTTAGTTTTAACCAAGATTAGGGCAAATAATTAGCTAAATAGTTGTAAATGACTTTTGAACCGTAACAACTTTACAGATTAAAATATGTGATCAAAGTGATGCGTCCAGACCATGATATAAATATCTCGCGCTGGTATATCGCGCTAATCTCAATTTAGAAACCGATTACTTTCGGCAGTCCTTCATCGATTGAGGCACATAAACGCGTACAGCCAGGCACAATTAATAGAGCAGCAAGGTTACCTTGAGCTGGTGCGAGGCCGTCTTAGCGTTGATAATAACATAGCAGGAACGGGCTTCCGTGGGCTTGATGGCTTATCAGGGAGGACAGTAGCTCGTCAATTAAGCGCGCCGAGATAACGCTTTCACAGATCGCATCGGGCCGCAGGTCGGGGTTCTCGAAGTTTTTATTTGGGACCCATAACGTGGTGGGGACTAAATTATTGAAATAAACGTTAGCAGGCAATCGAAAAGGGCTGAAACGGTCATACACTAAATTCTCCAAATGTTTTGCTCGGGAAGTTTTGGCGTCAAAAAAAGTCTGCACCAGGCAGTATCTCCAGATTTATATTCAGAGGAATGTCGAGACGCGTACAAATCCCCTAACCAAAGGGTGAGAAATGCCTAGACATCAATAAGCACCTTCTCCAAAATCGCGACCTCGAACAGCGCCAAAAACTTCCAACGATCTTATTCGATCGAACGCCGGGACAAGATGTCAAATTTTCGCGTCGCGAAAGTTCAAAAATGTGCAACGGCGGCGTATCAACAATGCGCAATATCCGGACGCAATTCGAAAAATATCGAACATACAGTAAAGCGTAAATTGACGGTAACAGGGTTTTCGTTACAAGATAGAGCTAGGTGAGGAAAGTATTTGGGAAAGGGGTCAGGTGCCGAAGGGGACCTAGAACTAGAGGTCAGGATCAGGATATGAAGTCTCAAGTAATTGAAATGGATGCGAAAGTTGCTTTTCTACTTTTCGGTCCTTTATCGTTGCCGTCGCTCCAGGTACAATTGAGCGGGAGCGGCGCTGTGCTTGCTTGCACGAGACTCTGCGCACCGCTGGTGGACGTCTTATCTTCCGTTCGAGCACTAGGGCGATGTAAAAGCAGAATATTGATGCTTTAAATAAATTTGCTACTGGCGCTAACGTTACAAGTTGAAGTTTCTCTTACTGACAAAAAGTGTGTGTTGCTATGTGTACCACCCTTAAACGACGGGGTTGGCAAGGCCTCGGCTAGCTCTTTTAACTCTCGGAAAATATGGCGTGGTGTAAGGATCAGACTAAGAAATGCTTCGGGCTTTTACTATTGAGCAGTAGATTATAAAAGAATTGGGCGCCATGTCGTTATTCACAACAAAAAAAAACCTAGCTAGGAAAATAGTTCAACACCTACCTTGTAAGCTTCGTTGCATACCTCAATCTAAATGTAGTAAAGGGAACAACAACAAATACAAACAGTAGGTAACAGTCGAAAAATATTTAATATCAAAATAATTAAATCAACGTTGGTGTTGTGAGCACTAATCCGGATCGAAGGTCCAATGTTTTGGAGCCTTCTCAGTTTTCCGTTATTTGGAAAATTCCTGATTGCCAGCTCGCCCTGGAATTTGTGGACTGTATGAATTGTAGGTTTCACTGAATAAATACACTCGTTGAAAGCCGGAAATATGTTACTTTATTAGCAATAAACAACACATTGAACATTTGAACATTTACAAGAATTAGCTTTCGTAGAGCGGACTCCTTCGCATGCAGTCTCGTCGACAGATGGAAGTTAAGTGCGGTGAACGGCGAGGCAAAGCCCGCTCGACCTTCTACTGCGCACAGTATTGAATTCAGCATGCAAGAGAAGCGGCAAAAGTTTATAAAGTCCTTAACATACCGCCCGCCTTGGAAAGGGTAACCTTTCAAATAAAACAGTACAGAGTTGACATGTAAAAGCTAGAGTAAAACATGCAACATGAACACACATATATACAAAGCATAATAGTACATGGATCTTAATCTAGTACAAGAAAACCCGAACAATGGGGAGCCAAAAGGCTTTACGAAAACTGCGCTGAACGCTAACGCACTAGTTCACAACACTAGGTAGCGGGCACAATTTGGCGAAGGATCGCTTCACGATCCCTGACACAGTGTTCACTGACGCCACACGCGTAACGCCGTCAAGGCCAGGGTGCAGCTCGGTGACCCGGCCTAACCTCCACTTCAGAGGGGGTAGATTGTCATCCTTGATGAGGACCATGGAACCAGGCTGGAGGTCCGAAAGATGCGTGCGCCATTTGGTGCGCTGTTGGAGTTCCGAGATGTACTCTTTACTCCATCTCTTCCACACATTCTGGTGAAGTTGTTGTATTCTCTGGTATTTAGACAGCCGAGACTCGGCTATCTCAGTAACGTTGGGATCAGGCAGTGACACCAACGGACGACCAATCAGGAAATGAGCAGAAGTCAAAGGCTGAAGGTCGTTTGGATCAGAGGACAAAGGGGACAGGGGTCGGGAGTTTAAGGTCGCTTCCACCTGTGCTAACAAAGTGCTAAATTCATCATAATTTAGACTAGCGTTACCTATAACGCGACGTATGTGATGTTTGGAGGACTTGATTCCGGCCTCCCACAATCCGCCAAAGTGGGGACTGTGCGCGGGTATAAAATGCCAAGCTACTCCGTCGTTCGCGACTGATTCGGAAATAGAAGGGTTTTGTTCCGCGAGAAAATTGCCTAATTCGATTAACTCGGAATTAGCGCCTACAAAGTTAGTGCCGTTGTCTGAGTAGACATGGAGCGGTTTGCCTCGTCGAGCCACAAACCGGCGAAAAGCCATTAAGAAGGTTTCAGTAGAAAGATCAGTGACCAATTCAAGGTGCACTGCTTTGTGATAAAACAATAAGCTGTAACTCGTTGTAAGCGAGCGAAGCTTGAATACTGATTGAACGGAAATGGTTCAACAGAGGTTACAGGAAGAGTCTGAACTTCTTTTTTGAATTCTGGAAGCTCAGCACGAACATGTTTGGAAGCAGGCCAAGATGCCTCGCCTTCGCTTAGCCAGGTGGGACCGTGCCACCAAAGGCTTAACAGACCCAGCGGGTCAAATATCTGGGAAATTTCAGACAAGCTGCTACGATTGGTAGCCTTACTACTTGTAGAATTTGAAATATGGGATATTTCAGACAAGCTGCTACGATTGGTAGCCTTACCACTTGTAGAATCTGAAATATTGAACATGGAAGTAGGCCAAGATGCCTCACTTTCGCTTAGCCAGGTGGGACCGTGCCACCAAAGGCTTGACAGACCCAGCGGGTCAACTATCTGGGAAGATTCAGACAAGCTGCTACGATTGGTAGCCTTACTACTTGTAGAATCTGAAATCTGGGATATTTCAGGCAAGATGCTACGCGTGGTAGCCTTACTACTTGCAGAATCTGAAATATTCTCTACTGATAAGAATCTTTTCTGAGCGATTTGCAATGAATCACCCAATACCTCTACAGGTTCCTTGAGAGGGATAGAGACAACGAATCGACCATTCGCTTCTCGTTGAGTATTTTGCACGAAATGTGCCTCACAGGCGTTCTCTTCATTTGTGCGGACCTTTTCCTCAGGGTAATGTTCGAGTTGCCAAAACCTAGCAATGGGGTCAGAAGCATCCTCGATCGTGCTAAGATTGCACTGTACAGGGTACGCAGAAGGGGGGCCTGTAGGGCCAGAAACAATCCAACCAAACCGAGTCTTTTGGAGGATGGGAAGATTTGGGCCTAGACCAATTTGTCCAATACAAAGGAGCTGCCAGAAAATGGGCGAACCAATCAGAATGTCGATGGTGCCCGGTTGGTCGTAGGACAGATCTGATAACTTGATGTTATCAGGAACCTTGAAACTGTTTCGCTGGACGCGAAAACTTGGGGTTGTACCTGTAATCTCATCGAGAACAAGACAGGATAGGCCAATGCCGTATGAAGTGTGAGGGGCTTGCAGCTTGATATCACACCTAGCCTTGATTTGAGAAGTGGCTTTACTTAAGCCAGAAACAGTAACGTTGACTTCGCGAATTGGAAGCTTCAACCTTTTACACAAATCTGAACGTTATAAAGTTCGATTGGGAACCGGAATCCAACAGGATTCGCACAACGTGAGGCGTACCATCATCAGCGATGAGTTTAGTGGTAGCCGTAGGTAAGAGTACCTGCAAAGCATTCGAACAGAATGCCGAAATCGATTGGTTTAGTTCAACAGGGGTTTCTGCCGACATCGCAGATCCTGGTTGACTAGAAGAAGCATTTGAGGTTTATCCTCATGAAGAAGTGTGTTGTGCTTGATTTGCACTTTCTACACGTATATTTGGAGCTACAAAGGCTCGCAAGGTGACCCTGAGTTAGGCAATTAAAGCATACACGGAGCTCTTTTGCCTTTGAATTTCTGTCACGAACAGACAGCTTGACAAACTTATCGCATTTGTACAAGGAATGAGATCCTTTACAAAGTGGACACGAAGGGGTACCTGACACAAATGATTTCGAATGTACCTTGGAAGACCTTTCGGGTACAAGCTTGCTATCTTTTACTTCCAGAGTTTCTAGAAGATTTGCTGTATTTTGTAAGAATTCCTTGAACTCATCAAGATTAGGCAGGTCAGAACTTGACCGGTTTCTAAGGACCTCCCATTCACGAAATGTAGTGGGGTCCAGTTTTTTAGAAACTACATAAATTATAACAAAATCAAGAAGCTCGCTTTCGGTAGCTAATGATTTGATTGCTGCAAAATGTTTGAATAACATATCGCTAATCGTACGTAATTTAGTTGCAGATTCCTTACTGCAAGATTCAAGTTCAAAAATAGCCTTGAGGTGGTTATGAACCAGAATTTTTGGATCATTGTATCGATTGCACAATGCATCCCAAGCTAGAGTATAATTACTCGCAGTAAACTCTAAACCTTTTATAATTTGGCTTGCATCACCCTGTAAACTAGCCTTTAAGTAATGCAGCTTTTGAATATTAGTTAACGCTTGATTCTCATGAATTAAACTAATAAAAATCTCACGAAATTCCAGCCATTCTGACACGTTCCCTGAATATTTGGGAATCGAAATGGCAGGAAGGCGTACAGCTTGATTATTGCAATGCGAACTGCAATTTGAATGCGTTGATCTCACGCTACCATTAGGAGATCCAGAACGATCTGGTGCAACATCAGACTGTTTGTTGTATTCATTAATCAAACATTTAGCTTGTGATATTGCGAAAAAATAAGAATCTTCAAATTCAACTTGTTGCTGCATTTCAGATTCTGTATCCTTACTGTTTTCTAAAATTTGTTCATGAACCGCATAATATTCCGATAGCACGGTGGCTATAGCATCCAATCTTTCTTGCAATTGAACAATCTGAGCGCTAGATAAGAATTGATCTTCATCATAAATTGTTTGCAAAGATTGCACGTAATTTGCAAAACGCGTAAGCTTTCCTTTAATAGAGCCTCGTACTCTTACAAGCGAATCCATAATTGTTGAGATTAAAAACAATTTAAGGATGAAACTAACTTTTCGTACGCCACTGGCGTGAATTTTGTACGCTTCTGGTACGCGGACCCAACGGGTCAACTATCTGTGATATTTCAGGCAAGATGCTACGCGTGGTAGCCTTACTACTTGCAGAATCTGAAATATTCTTTAATGATAAAACCTTTCGCACGCCTCTGGTACGGAATTTTGTTTACAACGCAGACAGCGCTTGATAACAACGCGAGAAACTCGTCGCTAACGACGCAGAAAACGACCCTGGTACAACGCGAGATGATTCACTTGTGACTGCAGTATGAAACATGCAGGGGATATCGCTAACAAACGTAATAGCTTGGCATTTCACGCAATTAAAATGTTTATATGACTCATAAACCATTTGTTTACGCAATAATACGCAGCTGAAATTATGCACATGTATAACACAGATGATAGAAAACCAAATATTCATGCATAGGAAATCACAAAAATAGGAAATTAGGCTTACATTGATATTGGTGCATGTGCCGCCTCGCCGTTTTTCCTCGTTGCTACCGTCTCGCCTGCAGCTGCAATGCCCACGTGCACGAACTTGGCGCTAAACTCGGCGTTTGGCTATCTACCGTCTGCTGTCCTCCTTCCTCTCGTTACGGGCACCGCATGTGCCCTCTTCGTTCCACGCGTTGCTGCGAATATGGAGCGCTGCTTCCTTGCGGTCGATTACATGCGATGCAATACAAAACTGAATATGCTTTTGTACTTGCCAATGACCAATGTTGTCGAATGCTGTCGCTGTTGATTGGACTCGCAATGACCTAATGTGGTTTAATCCTGGCTCTGTAGGACCAATGTTGTGTAGCCTTAATCCGGATCGAAGGTCCAATGTTTTGGAGCCTTCTCAGTTTTCCGTTATTTGGAAAATTCCTGATTGCCAGCTCGCCCTGGAATTTGTGGACTGTATGAATTGTAGGTTTCACTGAATAAATACACTCGTTGAAAGCCGGAAATATGTTACTTTATTAGCAATAAACAACACATTGAACATTTGAACATTTACAAGAATTAGCTTTCGTAGAGCGGACTCCTTCGCATGCAGTCTCGTCGACAGATGGAAGTTAAGTGCGGTGAACGGCGAGGCAAAGCCCGCTCGACCTTCTACTGCGCACAGTATTGAATTCAGCATGCAAGAGAAGCGGCAAAAGTTTATAAAGTCCTTAACAGTTGGCGTCACCCAACTTACACACACAGGTCTATCGGGACAAAACAAACAAAGCAACATTTTGAAAACTTCAAATTCGAAGTGGCATTTCTGAATTCGCTAAGTATAGCTTAAATAACAAATACAGGCTAACACCTGTGCAATCGCATTAATGTTAATATAATATACACGATATTTCAGAAATTTTGAATTATTTACATACCCGCACTTAGCGGTAATAACAATTGAGCCATAAAGGTTGATTAAACTCGCTCAGTTTGATTTGATAATATCTTAGGAGAACTGATATAAGTTGTGGCATAATGCCTTTGACGATAAAAAAATAGATGCTGATAAGAGCATGTACTTACAGTTTAAATCAAGATGAATTCCAGCGATCGGAAGGGAAATTCCGATGCGTTGCATTCTTCTACGAAGACTCAAGGCCAACTTGACTGCATGATGCCAAGGTCGACGCTCGAAGAAACTAGCATTCAAAAGGAAGGATATTTTTGGCTACGTACAAGGGCAAATTCGGGAAGCTGGAAACATTAGCTCCAGGATGCTGAATTTAAGCCTTCGTGAAGTGAGCCAATACAAGCGGTTTCTAACCCAAACTAAACGAATTTCAACCCAAACTAAACGACCTAAATATTTGAAAAATTATAATGTGAAATAAACTCGCAAAAGCATTCTTACGGAATGGTGTTCTCGGCCTAATATGGACGACTTGCATCGATTTCGATGAGCGGAAGCGCAGAGAAATTCAGCCTAAATAACCAAAATTAATACTTAAAGAAAATTAGAAGAAACGCTCTTACCAGCGCTGGAAGCGTGACCGCAAACAATGCTACAAGCGGCTTCGCTTGCTTAAAAAACAACGCTTCGAAAAATCAACATTAAACCCATATATTTAAAGTACTATATTGCTAGTAGGGCCTGGGAACGCGCGAAAACATTACGGCGCCGTACATAGTCTCACTCTGAGTACTACGCGTCTCGTGTGCATGCCTGAGAATTCGAACTCCGCCTTTAGAAGCGAATTCTAAACTTGACAGTGAGGTTCACTTCACCACCTCGCTGGACGACGCTTGCGCACAGCTCACCAAGTCCGTAGAAGAGTTGGTTGTCTGCCTCACTTACGCTGTGACCTCGCCACTCATAGCCACTAGCAATATAGTAGTATTTCATATATGACTAAACCAGATATTGCACTGTCTTCACAGCCAACGTGGATCGAAAATGCGACCACAAATTCAGACGGGAAAATGTGCAGCTGTTTTAGTCTCTGAATGCGAGCGCCTGCTGCGATAAGCTTGAATACTTATGCTACAAAATATAGGTGGTCCGAAAGTCGGTGTTAAATGCATTAACGCGCTTTTGAAAGTTGATACGGGGCGTTACATATGCAACACTTTTAGTGCCTACGATTAAAAGTACTTTTACTGCCTAGGAACTAAAAGTAAGTTCTAAATGGTCGCCTAAAGTTGCAGAAAAAATAGTATGTATTGTTCGGATTCAAAGTGGCTCTGTTTGACTTGGAATTTTTGCGATCGCTCGGCTACGCTACGATTCGCCTTGCAAATGCAAATTGAATTGCTTGTCAAACAAAGTGCCACTTTTAATCCTAATAAAACAATATACTAAATTCATTCTTGCAGTCGATTGTAAAATTAATATAATAGGTTCACACCTTTTTTTGGCATGAAGGTTGGCCTCGAATTCTTGTTACTAAGTTGCAAATGAACAGAACCGCAAACACTAAATTTGTTGGAGGTTATATAACTTATGCGACAAAACAAAAATTACGGTTCTGTTCATGTGCCATTTAATATCCAACGCAAAAAAGGTGAGAGTCGAGTTGTGGACAGTTTTGGAAGCTCGCCCACCGCTAGACTTTGTTTTCAAAGTCAAGGTCCATGCCAGAACCTCCCTCACTACACTGCCTCCAGTTCATGGTCAAGGCGAACTTCCACCACATGTAACCTTGGAGATAAAAGTCTGCAAGGGTAGTAGTATTCAAACGTCGTGCAGGAACGAAAGTGAAAGCAACACTAAAATATCCGCTTATTTTCAAAATTTGTGATTAAACTTTTATTAGATTTTTTGAAGGTGTATTCTACAAAACCTTGTAATCATTTTTGCAGTGATTAAACAGTTGCCAAAAGTGACGTTAGTGATATTTTTAAGCTTAAGTTACTACACTGTAAAGGTGCGCTCCAACTCTGTATACCGAATCCGGGGCAAGTTGAGCATTGCACTGCCAGATGCAAGTGCATACAGCACCAGTCTCTACACCGCACGGTTAAAATGAGGTTACCGACAATACATACTACACTGTAAAAACTATTAGAAGTCATAGCCTGCTCGGAGTCACGTTGAAAAAAGATAAGAGTACTTACTCTTGGCCTTTTGCTATTGATTTCTTGGAAAATTTTTCATTTCTTGGCTTCTAGTATTTAGTATCCTCCCAAGTCAATGTTTATAGACTTTGTATCTACATTACACAATCCACATCTTCAATGAATTCTATGGACAGTAATAACAATAAAACTTGATGAACATATTAATGTTTTTATTAAAAATATTGTGAACCATAAATAACATACATAAATAAGCAAGTACAACTGAATGTATTTACTAACAATATCCTTTTCTCAAGCAGGAGTTAGAGCAACCTTAGTTACCGAAAGCTGCCCGAATTCATCGGCGAAGTAAAAATGTTTCCATTATCAATAAAATACCATTGACAGTTAATAAAATACCATTTCACATTTGTGAATGTACATATCAAACAAGGTTTTATTTTAGAGGGACGGGCCTATTCCGTGGTCGATAGGCTCGGAGAGAGGACAAATTAACAGACATTTTGGACATTCGAACCAACGGAATTAAGTTATCTACGTACATTCGTCGCTAAACGTTTCCCCCAGATTCCTAGAACTCACACAAGCTTGTAATAACACTAAAATAAAATATCAATTTCGAGCATTACAATGTGTCTCTGGGACGTAAAAATCAACGCGGTCTGTACATAGCATGTATATAACAAGTCTGAACATTGTATTTTGTATTAAAAGTATTTATATACGTTTCATACCTACAAACCATCAGTCAAGAGTATTTTTACACCGTTCGAGTATGCATACCCACCAATTATAGTTTAGAACCATTTTAGCATGCATTAGTTTCCAATTATAAATAAAAATACGTTATTTCTAATTAATATCTATAAATACATTAGATAAGATTTAATTTGGCAGTACATGATGTACTAATTCGTATGTTTTTATTGTTGTTAAGCATGGACAAGTACTCGATAATAGTATCTCTAAAAATTTACTATTCAACTCCGTACAATAAATTTTCCCTGGAACATAATAAACTAAAGTATATAAATTATTTGTTTTTAACATTTTTTCGTTTTTAACTGGTGTTGGAAGTTATCGGATGTTTTCCTCTAATATTTATAATACACACACACACACGCTACTACAGTTTCAATAAGAAAAAACAAGATGGTTAGGTAATCAATGTTTCGATACAACTTTTTGTGAAAAAAATTTCGTGATATTTGTTAACAATGCAACATTTACATGTTCTACTGTTTAAAAATATAGAGTGATTATCAATGATTGAAGTAGATATCATCAGCCGTAGGTCATGTTCTTATCAAAAATACCTTCCATTTAAGAGAAAACAATTTTTCAAGACTAAACTTGTATTCGGCTTTATTAGAAAGCAGCAAGATCAAACTATAATTTAATGATTAAATGGTGCTTCACATTCCAATGTCCAGTTTAGTTTTTGCTTTGGTATAAAACTGCCCGTTAAACTTGCAACTTTTATTTCAAGTTTCGATCATACTAATTTATTTATAAAAAATGTTTTAAGCCGTACTCGTATTAGCTTACCGTAACCTCACTTAGTAGGAATCACTATAAAAAAACTGGTAACAAGATCAAATTTGAAGAAAACGGCATGCTTCAATCATTTATGATCACATTCTACTAAATGTCAATTATAATCTCAAAGTATCAAATTTATACCTAATCATCATGTTTGTAAAACTTTTTTTCAGATAAAGATCTAGGTTAACAATTTCCTACTAGATATTCTACTTTTATAATATATATGTATACTATCCCTAGTATAGGAATACTGTTAAAACTTATTCTTAAACTCTAAAAGAAATGCAACAGTTGTATGAATTTGATTCCAAATTAGAACGTAAGAAAAATACTAGGCTTCATTCCACATTGTAGTAAAAAATAGCAACTATACGCAATTAAGTAATTGAGTCATAAATATTTTAGTGTGCACCTTTAAGAAATTTTAATATTGCACAAAAATAACTTAATCCTGACTCACCACCGCAATGTATTCCTAAGTATTATAACTTGAAAAAGGTAGTAACAAATGCTACAATATACACTGCAGCTCTAGATCTTGGCTAGAACATATCACGATTTGAACGGCCCGGCCTTTGGTAAGTACGCACGCCGGGCCGCCTGGCATTACGAATTTCACGGTCCACCTCCAATTCTTCTAGCCGTTGGGTGAGGCTAAGCTTCTGCTGAACTGCAAGCCTAAGTAACTGGTTCAAAGTCTTCTTCTCTTCCTCCGCTGCATTTAGCTGCTGCTGCAGTTCGTCCACTTGAGTTACATATTCTTCACATCTCGCCGCAAACATTGCCCTTAAACCTGTAAAATTTCGCCAAGTCAGAATTTTGTTCAGTGTTTATAGCGCACGAATCGTACTTGAGAATGTCGCAGCATCTTCTTTTAGTAGTCGCAACTCATTGCGGAGTTTCATCATGGTTTCCGAGACGATTGTTTTCTCGTTTTCGTATTTCGCCTTGAGGTTATTAAGAGCAACTTCTGCTGTGTTTTTGTTTGATTTTAGGACGGTACGAAGTGTAGCTATTTGCTCTCTCTTTGTGGACAATAGACTCTTCAATCGGATGACTTGTTCTTGAAGTTCGGCTATTTCGGCTTCACTACTGTCATCTTTATTTGCTAAGAGAATAGTAAAATTTCAATGTCACGTTTTTTGTTGAAAAAGCACATACCAATTAACACCCAATACTTACAATCATAAGTTTCAGCTTTATGACCTTTGATCTTCGATAATTCAATAGTATTTTCTATTGCTGAGCGGAGATGTTTCACCTGATCCATTATTGTTCCTACATGTTTGACTATGACACTGGTATCATTTAAGCTCTCTAAATCGTGGATTGGAATATCACTCTTGAGACGACTACGCAGTAAGTCGAGCTTTGATATTTCACATACTGGCTGTGCTGATTCAGTACCTAAAATTTATAAAAGAATTTCAAAAATGTTTGTCTGAGTCGATTACTTAATAATTACTATTACTTTGGCAACCATCAAATTATGAAATAAAAACATTTGCTTTATTGGGAATTGTTAAAAATAGATTAAAAGAGAGAAAAACAATAAGAAATAAAAATATTAATATAACATTATACAGGGTGAGTTTTTTTTAATGTTTAGCATGGGGGATCTCGGAAAGTATTGGAGATGGACAGACGGTTAAATGGGGAAAGAATTGCATTTTTACGAGCTCATTTTAATGAGCTTTTTGTTTTTTGGATATTTCACAAAAATGATTTTTTTCTAATTTCGTTCGGTGCATATAGCTCTGTTATTATTGACTTTAGAAAAAATGTGTGAAGGAAAAAGTTGTAGATAATTAAGTGCTTAATAACACAGTCTAACCAAATGTTTTATTTAAGCTATAATTTTTGAGTTATGACCCAAAGTTGTTTTTTCGAATGGAAACCATAGTCGGCCATGACTTTATAAAAAAGGCCATTTTTCAACGATTCTAACGATATACCACTTGATATAGTTATTTTTATAAATAAATAAATTATGGCCATTTTTCTCTTTTTGTTTTCGAAATGTTCAAGTAGTAGGATCTGGAAACAATTGATAGATGCACATCGCGTTTAATAATAAAATTCAAGTTAGTTACTAAAAATTTTCTTTTAATTTCGAAATTATAAACAATTATTTTGGTGTGTTTAGGGGTTAACGACTACCACAGGTGTTGGCGTGATAGCCGGGGAGCGTACGATTCTTAAACTCTAGAGTCGCCGGGCTTCAAACCCGAGCTGGCCACCTGAGAGGCGAGTAATACAAGTAAATATTAAAGAAACACCAAAAAATCTGCACGAAAAAAAAAACTCGTCAAATATGATGATGAAGAAACAGAAGATTCATTGCAAATTTCAGATATTGAACAAGAAGTTAATGAAGATATATGTTTAATTTGTGGGGAGTTCGGAAAAAAAAGAAAGTGTAATTACGATGTGAAATGTGCAGTCAATGGGTCCATAAGGCCTGCACAAATATTGAAATGGGGCATTTTGTATGCGACTTCCATGGCCGTCATTACGCCACGTATGTGGGCAATACCGGCTAGAGCAAAGTTGAAATGTAAAGACACCAGCGTCCCAGCATAACCTTATGGTGTGCTGGTGTCTTTACATTTCAACTTTGCTCTACATCATGTTTTCCTTTTTTTCTTTCTGGAATTTTGAATTTATTTGTTTTTGTTCTAATAAATATAATTTTATTTAAATAATGCCTAACCTGTATTACTGAACCTTAATCACTATTCAAATGCTTCTAGTTTCGTTATAATTTAAAAACATACTTAGGGGGGCCCCCACTCTACCCTACACAAGAAAATGAAATTCCAATACACACAATTGCGTTGTATTTGAAAAATCTGTGGTTATTACTTAAAGCAAACTACAATGAAAAATAGCAAGGTGGATATCGGTAATCTAACGGTAATCAGATACAACCAGGTGCCAGTTTAGTGAGACTGTACTGTAGTTAGGTATGATTTAAAACAGTTGCTATTCTGTTCAAAATGTAACAAAATATAAATGGATAGCTATCATTGACTAACATTAATTGATTTGACATTTGGTTTAGTTTCAAAGGAGAAAAAATGTAACAATGATATTTCCTGTTGAGTCAGTATAAACCATTGTTAATTAGTTGATTTAATGTGAACTGGTAATTCGGTTGGTTGATTGTGTGTAAGTTCTTTGAATAAATAACGATGAGATAGGTATTCATTACTTTTATTTAAATTTAAAGGTTTGTGAATTTGATCCACTTCCTTAATTGCCGATTTATACAAGATGACGTTTCCACTTGGTTATAGTGATGAAAGTTCTGATTAATACATTTATGGAAATGCACAAATAGATTATGACCTATATGAACTAGTTATTCTTGCAGTGATTAAGCAGAATAGCTCACTCTATGAATAATTTATGTAACCTGTTGTTACTGTATCACAGAACGTTAAATATTACATTTATAATTTCTTAATACGCTTTACTGAATAGCTTCTTAAATACACATCAGGATTAACAACTACAGACTTTTTAGGAAATTCTTAACAAATGAACTTATATTGTTGAAGTTTCTAAAAATAATTCAAGATAATTTATTAGCAACGTTTGGGATTTACCCAGCAAAATCTTGCATCAGAAATAAAATTATCTCAAAAATCAATTATAAAAATAGTTTTCGTATGTTACGAGTTTTCATGGAAATCAACAAGAGGTACCGTTCTCCTATTATGTAAGAAATTTTTTTTGCAAATTGTGACAGACTATTTCCTGCTCAAAAAGTTTAATGAAAATCATAGCAAAACAAGACAATACAAAAGAAGTTGAAGATAGATATAGACGAAGAGTACCAAACTTGTAAATAAAAGCGGGGAAAGGGAGTTATGTATGAGCAAAAGATGGCAAAATATTAGCAGACTTTTCTAGAGCAGCAGAAGAAATACTAAAAAAAGAGAAACACAGTAGATAGTATGATAATGAGTGCAGGAAAGTGCATAAAGTAAAAAACGAGGTTTAGCTAAGCATGCTACAATAGTTTTCAATTGAGAAAAATAGCAGATATGCAACAGTAGCATAAACAACAAAACGTAACGAGCTTCTACCAAAAATAAAAGACTGCAAGAAATCATAGAAGTAGAAGAGGAAAAAGTCCTAGAAACGTGGAGAAAACACCTGGAACACAAATTTAAAAACACAAATAACACGAGAGGAGAAAGAAGGAGAACAACTAGAGAAGAAGAGGAAGAAAGAGATATAGAAAAAGAAGTAAAAGAGGCGATAAAACAAATTAAGTTGGGAAAAGCAGCTGGAAGAAATGGAATAGCCCCAGAAATGGTTAAATATTGAGGACAAAAAAAGACTGGGACGAAAACATAGTAGTTCCTATACATAAGAAAGGGGACACGAATAACTACAACAACTACAGAGCAATACGTCTATCATCTGTAATATCGAAAATATATTTCAGAATACTGGAAAGAAGACTGAGAGAAGAGATAGAAGAAAAACTGGAGGAAGAACAGGCCGGTTTTAGACCCCAAAGACAAACACAAGACCACATACACGTCCTAAGACTCGTTATAGAAAAGAACAAACCATTATACCTAGCTTTTATAGATACACACTCAGCGTTCAATACAATACCTAAGTTAAACATATGGAAAGCATTAGAAGAACTAGAGGTAACACCAGAACTCTAACAGGCTATCAAGAATCTATACATAGGGACAAAAGGAAGAATAAGAATAAAAGGACAGGAATCACAGAGTTATAAAATGGAAATGGGAATAAATAAGGGTGATTCCTTGAGTCCACTATTGTTCGTAGGCGTGATGAACCAAATTATTCAAGAATGTAAAGAACTCAGGTTCAATGTTAAAGTAGGTAATTGTAACTTAGGACCCATATAACGGGTGTCCAAATTTGAGGTTGGATTTTGAATTTCGCGGCATTTGCTTTCTGTCAAACATACAGCACTAATATTTTATAGTTGTCATTTTGACACATTGCCATTTAAGTTATTTAAGTTATGGAGTGGTTCACGGTTCAGCAAAGCATATTAATTGTAAAAACCCATTACAGATATGGGGAAAGTTTTGCAGAAACTGCAAGAAAAGTTCGCGCTATGGATTTGCGTGTCATGTGGTTTCAACAAGATGGTGCCACATGTCACACAGCGTGCGAAACAAGAACTTTACTGCAATCAAAGTTCACGGTAGACTTATCTCTTGATATGGTGACATCAATGGGCTGTCAAGATCTTGCGAATTGACGCCTTTATATTTTTTCCTCTGGGGTTGTGTGAAAAGAAAAATCTATGCTAATATTCTACAGACAATTACAGACCTAAAGGCCAAAATTACATGCGTAATTGGTGACATAGACCCTCGTTTATGTTTAAATGCCGTTGAAGATTTGAAAAAAGAAGGGTTTCATGTCAGACGAGCTGAGGACGGCATTTATCTGATATTATCTTCCATGTTTAATCGTTGCGTATATGCTTTAAGTTCTCATTAAAATATCTTAAGATTGTCAAATTATTTACGCGTTTTTTTAACGAATTAAAATCCAACCTCAAATTTGGACACCCTTTATATACAATGCCTTGTATATGCAGACTATTACAGACTATACCAATCATTAGCAGTGAGTCAGTCAAGGATTCCGAGATAATAATAGAAGATCTACAGCCAGTTAATATTGATTATCGCTCTTTCACATTCGAAGACAGTTCTTATATAACTAACGTTCATAATGCACTAGAAAATGTGTTTGTTATAAAACATGACGAAAATGTTCATATAAACGCGTTACTCCTGCCTAACTTAGAAAGCAGCAACCTTGTGATAGAAAAATCATCTCACTAGGTATGTTAAACATATAGATAACAATGATGACGCTTAAAACATAGATACAGATGAAGATTACACACCTGAAAGTGAGAGTGAATCAGACAGCCATAGTAATACTTTGGAAGATGGCGATATACAGAAGCTAGCCGAAGCTTCTTTTATACAGGGTGTTAATTAAGTACATGGACAAACTTGAAGGGGTGATTCCTTGATTAATATTACGACAAAAAGTTTATATAAACATGAGTCCGCAACAGCTCCGTTTTCCAGATGCAGGGGGTAAAGTTTAAAAATTCCGTATACGAAATGCATGTCAGTCATTTCAATATTGGTAAACCGAACCATTTTTAACGGAAAATAATCACCAAAAATGTGATTTAGGAACTAAAAATGATTACTTTTATAAACAAAGTCAAGTTTGTTTGTAATGGACAATATCTAACCATGCGGAGTACCTGGTACCTTAGACACCGACTGCTTTGGTCATATGGTCAAAGTCCTACCTAGAATTTTGCAAAGTCAAGTTGTTTAAGAAAACAAATTACTTCAATTATTTTTCAAGGAACACCTTGATTTATGGAAAACAACTTGTATCTCGAAAATAGAGCCGTTGCAGATCCATGTTTATATAAACTTTTCTTCTTAGAATCCATCAAGGAATCACCCTTTCAAGTTCATCTATGTACTTAATTAACACCCTGCATATAATATACGAAATGAAATTATAACACAACAGGATCAACCAATAAATAATCAGGGTCAGATAACGCACAATGAAAGGGCTCTTGACTATGGTAATAATATGTTAGAAGGTTGAAAGTGAGGAATTAAGCGATAAGAGGATAACTGGAAAAAAAAGATAAAACGACTCAGGATGGAGAGAAAAGTTTACTTGGGTTATAGCAGAAAAAGTAGTCAAGTTACTAGTAACATTCCCTGAGAGTCTCGAAAATTAGGTTTATTGTTCAACTCAAAAGAATGTAAGAGATCAGCAAACAGGCACTGCTCCGAAATAACTGAACAATAACGTCTGAACATTTTTAGTGCTTTTTGGGATACAATGAAGTAGGATAAGCGTAATATTTTTATTATAAATCATGTGAGAAAGAGTGTAACAAAACAAATATACACTAAAAATGAAGACGGCCGAAGAAAATATACTTTGCAGTATTTCTTAACTGTAAAAAATGAAGAAGTGCAAATCTGTAAGAGAATGTTTCTACAAACTATGTTTGGGTGAACATTTTGTTCAGGATAAAGATAGAGGAATGTAATACGACCAGTTCAAAAGAATGTAACAATAAAAATAAAAGGCCTTCTTTAAGAGAAGACATAAACGTCAATAAGGCGTACCTTACTGAGTTCCTTGATAATTTGGTTAAGCTAATATCTCATTATGGTCGCTCCGGTTCTTCGACACTATATCTAGAGATGATACCAAGAGCAAAAAAGAATATGTAAAAGGGTATGCAGAGAAAAAAGCGAATGTTTAAGCTGCAGAGACTGAACGATATAGAAGGGAAATACGTAAATAAAGAAATTAGAAATTTTTACCAAGGGGTTAAAAAGATAAAAAGAGGGTACCAAGCAAGAACCATATTTTGTAAAAGCAAGGAAGGGGAAACTGATAGGAGATTAAGAAACGTTAGTAGAAAGATGGGCACAGCACTGCGATGAACTGTTAAATGATGAAACTATGGGGAATACGAGAAGAACAGAAGAGCAAATAGAAGAAGGAATGAACAAGGAGCGTGAAGAAGTACCAGATCTTAAAGAAATCGAGGAAGTAGTCAAATCATTAAAAAACAATAAGTGTGCAGGGCAGGATGGTATACAAGCAGAATTAATTAAGTATGGTGGAAAAGACCTGCAAAATAAGATACATAAACTGATACAAGAAGTATCGAGCAAAGAGGAAATGCCAAAGTCTTGGAGCAAAGCCCTAATATGTCTGATATACAAGAAAGAGGATAAGAGAATGTGCGAGAATTATAGGGGAATAGCACTGCTGAATGTAATGTACAAAATTCTATCCACCTGCATTAGAAGAAGACTTGAAAAGTGTACGGAGAATATTGTTGGAGATTATGAATGCGGTTTTCGCAAAAATAGATCGGTAGTGGACCATATTTTTACATTAAAAGAGATACAAGCTGCATTCATATAAGCTGAGTACACACTAATTGTTCCTAGATTTTAAGCAGGCATATGACCGAATCAGGAGAGAAGAGCTATACGGGGCACTGCAAGAGTTGGGCATACCAGCAAAGTTGATAACACTGGTGAAAATGATGTTGCATAACACAGAAAATAGAGTAAGAATAGATGGAAGAGTATCAACACAATTTAAAGTAAGAAGGGGGCTGAGACAAGGTGACCCGTTATCACCAGTGTTATTCAATTTACTGTTAACACAAGTATTAAGGCATGCGAAGATCAATAGAAGTGGCACAATATATCAAAAATCCCATTTGTGTTTGGCATTTGCAGATGATTTAACAATCTTAACAAGAAAGGATGAACTAAAAGTTGTAGTAGAGAGGCTACTGAAGGCAGCACTGAAAAATCTGGTGTGATACACTCACACAACTTCCTTTTACAGTGATCTTATAATTAGTCAAAAATTTCATTTTTAATTTTTAACCATTTGTTAAAAATTTTCAAAAATTACAAATTCTACAAAAACGGTACAAAATCGAGTGTTAGTTGAAGAGACAAATTTTCTCTAGAATTTTAAAGTGAATTCAAAAATGTAATAATATACCGGGTGTTTTATTTAAAATAGGAGTTAATAAAAAAAATAGAAAAAAAAACAAAAGAAACCCACTTTAGAAGTATTCAACTGGAAAATCACCTATCTCACATCAATACACATTAAAAATGTAAGAAAAATGTAAAGTTTAAAAAAAATCGTTAGAGCCGTTTTTGAAAAAATCGAAAAAAACTGAAAAATCACAAGAGTAAACACCTACTTCCGGTTATGCGTTTTTCTTCAAAAGCTTGCTGTCTCATCTACATAGTACACAAAACTTATATATAAAGTTTCAACGCCATACCTCTTTTCGTTTTTGAGATATTCTGTTCACAGACAGACACACAGACACACAGACACACAGACCAATGAAAAAAAATATGTTTTTTGGGATCAGGGGACTCTAAAACGTGAAGATCCGTTGAAAACTCAATTTCGAATTTTTGGGGTGAATCCAATACTTCCTTTATAGTAAAAGGAAGTAAAAAGGGGTTGAATATCAACGAAGCCAAAACTAAATATATGATATGGGATGATAAGCCATTTGAAGAAAGTAGACCACTAAGCATTATAATAGGAGGAAAAGTGTCTAAATTCGAGGAAGTTGAGCAGTTTATATATCTGGGTACAGTCTTAACAAGACAGCCGTGCAGTGGTGAGGAAATAAAAGTTAGATTGGCAGCCGGGATGAGAAGTTTATGGGCAGTGAACTCTATTTTATCGAGCACAGTGTTTTCAAGTGCAACGAAACTTAGAATGTACAAAACGATAGTAAGACCTACAGTGATGTACGCGTGTGAGGTGTGGTCACTACGTAAAGAGGAACAAATGTTAAATACGTGGGAGCGCAAAATCCTAAAAAAAATTTACGGAGGACAAAAGGTGGATGGGCAATGGGAAAAGCGTAGCAACCAAGAACTGTATGACCTGTACGAAGAACCAACACTACTGGGAATGGTGAAGACAAAGAGATTAAGGTGGTTGGGTCATCTCACTAGGATGGACAATGCCAGAGCTCCAAGAAAAGTATGGAAGGCAGAGGTAGGAGGAAGACGAAGAAGAGGGAGGCCCAGGAATAATTGGAAACAAGAGGTAAAAGGGGACCTGGCGACGATGCAAGTCCGTGAATTGGAAGCAAAGGCCTGGAACAGGAAAGAATGGGCGCAAATATCTAACCAAGCCATGAGCCTCCTAGGCTTATAGCGCTTTTATATAAATATCTAGAGACGACAGTTCAAAGCTTGAACCAAATTTTCACACTATACAAAGAAAAGTGCAATGAAGAACGCAAATCCCCATTATCAAGAACAAGTCTTAGTAATATTTTTTGTTCTAAAAATTTATCGTTGTATCCAATAAAGAAAGATAAGTGCAATTTATGCACAAAACATGAATTTGGACAGTTATCCGACGAAGAATGGAATATTTACAGACAAAAGAAGCAAATAGCTCGTGATGAAAAGAACAGTGATAAGCAAATAGCAAAAACTGAGAATAAAGGTGGTGTTTTAACAGCTGATCTACAGGCTGTTAAAGTTTGTCCATTTATGCTGGCCAGTACAATATTCTTCAAACTTAAGCTCAGTTGTCACAATTTCATGTCTACGACACAGTTCCTCATCAGGATACATGATTCTGGTTTACTGAAACTGAGGCAGACATGACTGCATTCACGTTTGCTTCTTGTCTTCTGTTAAAGAACTTGGAAACAAAATGTCAGAAAGAATCTGGGCCTATTATTATTTATAGTGACTTATTCATGGCGGATGTACTTGGACGGGAGCGCGAGTAAGACGTGAGAGTGTGTAGTGGCGATAAATCACTTGTAAATCGGGCTTTATCCCATTATATTTTCACGTAGTGGTGACAAGGTGCTAGCTAAGGTCGAAGTTTTTCGGAAGAGATAGTAGCAGGTTAATCAGAGTGCAACAAGTGCAGCGAAATTAAAATTTAAAAATTATTGTGAGTAATAAAAGCGGGTAAAAAGCTGTTCGACGCAAGGTCGGCCGTGGTAACGCGCGCTTATTGGGTCAGCAGCTGGAACGCCGGAGATTAGCCAGAGAGCGATAGGAAGTGTTTATATTTACATTTAAACTCGGATTCGGGCAGTGTTGTGAGGAATTAAAAACAACAAGGTGCTGGAAGTGAAAGTTTAACGCGGGGGGTTTCTGACACTGAATGAGAATTTTTTAATGCTAGATTTAATACCTTCTTCCCGACGGGCGTTAACATAAGTGCGAGAATCCCCTGCGCTCGCGGTGATAAACACAGACGACCTTCGACATCAGCGTGCTCTGACTTAGATCGTATCATACGGGGGAGATACGTAAAATATCATACCGCCTTGAATAGGGAAAAGTGAGGGTAGGGAAAGGGCGAACAGCACAAGTAGTATAAGGGAGTACATTAAAAGGAAAAGGCAGAGGATACTCCAGAATTTGGAAGTGGGAGAATGATTCTATAATGTATAGTGCAACTGTAAAGAATCAAACCGAAAATTTTGAAGAAATCTTAAAGAAATTAGAGGAAATTAAAACAGATCAGAATAGTAACACTCCGAAATGAAAGCAGAATTTATGAAACTGAATGACAAGTTTAATAAGGCGGAAATGGAGTAGGCAAGGCAAGCTGCAGTTTGGAAGAACGAAAAAGTTACTTTAGAAAAACGAATTGGCTAGTTAAAAGCAAAAATAGAAAAGCAGGAATAAGTTAAGTGGAAAAATAATATTGTCATCAAGGGAATAGCATTGGAAGAAAGTAGGATCAAGGAAGAGGCTGAACAGCTATTAATAGAAAAACTGAGGATTAGGCCAAACGTTCAAGACGGTTATGTTATCAACGGAAAAAAGGACAAGAAAATATTTATTGTCAAAGTAAGTTCTTGGGAGGAGAAAAAAGAAGTCATGAAAAGAAAAAGCATATTAAAAGACACAAAAATCAGTATTGATAATGACATGACATACGAAGAAAGAAAGATACAAGCCGACTTATATAAAATTTTGAAGGAGGAACGAGAAAATGGAAAAACTGTTAAAATGGGTTACATGAAATTATTTATAGAAGGAGTAAGATATGATTGGGACCCCAGCCAACAGAAAATATGTATATACCAGCAAAAAAACTAGTAAATGGAATTTTAATAAGGGACGGAACAATGAGGACGAATATGGCAATAATTAAGGATAAGGTTATGAATAACGGTACAGATAAAGAATATGATAATAAAAAAATGGAAAAGAAGCAAAAGAAAATGATAAATAAAGAGGTGAAAGTGATATGGCAAATAGGTGTCTGGAACATACAAGTATTAAATGGCAAAGAGCAGGAATTAATTGAAGAATTTGAGAAGGCAAAACTGATGATTTTAGGGCTGACAGAACCCAAGAAAAAAGGGAAAGGCTGTATAACACTAAACAGTGATCACCTCATGATTAATGGAGGAGTGAAACAAGAAAAATATGCTCAAGCAGGTGTAGCAGTAATAATACATAGAGATTTTATTCGAGACATATCAAATTGGAAGGTCATATCGGAGAGATTATTAAGAATTGATAGTGGAACACTTAGTTGTCAGAAAGATTTATTTTGGGACGAACTGCAAGAAGAAGTTGATAAAGCTAAGAATAATCTGATGATAATTGGGGACCTCAATGGTAGAGTTGGGTCAAGCTCCGAGAAAGACTTTCCAGTAGGAGAATATGGAGAAATTGTTAAAAACAGTAATGGACAGAGAATTATTAACTTCTGTTTACTAAACTTGTTGAAAGTGTGCAATACTTTTTACGATCAAAAAGATAAGTACACCCGTGTAAGGGAATCCAGAAATGAAAGATCCATTATAGACTTGATATTAGCCCATAATGATTTTAGCAAGAAAGTTCTTGATGTCCGAATAAAGAGGATTTGAAATTGGATCTGATCACTATTTAGTCTGTACTAAAGTAAAAAGAGTAAGGGAAGCAAGAGAAAATGTAAAGAACGACCTTAATAAACAAAGGAGTTACAGGGTACATAGGTTACAACAAAAAGAAGTAAGGACCGATTACCGTAGAAAACTGAATGAAAAGCTGGAAAGTATCATTTGGAGAGACATAAATGGAGTGGAAGACCTCTGGAGAATTTTTAGACAAGCAATATGCACCACAGCAGAAGTGTGTGGTGTGTCAGTTAGTGGTGGACAGAAAAGAACTGCCTGGTGGAAAAGAGACATACAAAATGAAATCAAGATTAAGAAAAGACTATGGCAAACATACCTGTGTAATAAATAGCTATTTAAGTCACAAGGAATGTAAGGACATTTGAGGTAGGCAAGTACAAGCCAAGACAAAGTCGCGGTTTGTTGCCTGCCGAAAATGTTAATAGGCGATACATTCCGAGTTATCTTATTATATTTTTCCCGCTGCTTATCGAAATTTTCCTCGATTTTTGAAAAAATCGTTTGGTTTGTCACCTGTCACCAGGATTAATTTTCGTGAGTCGTGTTATCTGTGAGTGTCATATGTCACATAAACACTTGCCATTAGGGTTTCCAGTCCCGGGATTCGGTCCCGGGACAGTCCCGGGATTCTACCACAAAAACCGTGTCCCGGGACCACAGCCAGCCCAGGCAAAGTCCCGGGACCATGTCAACATGCGTGCGTATACTCGATATCAGAGAATTAGGACGGGTATTCACCGGCGTCCGGCGTATTACTCATGCCTCTTGCACATTCTGCATTATTTGCGTTTTTCGTAGGCAGGAGAAGCATTATTTTCGGTAGGTTAGAATTAAACCTGTGTGTTGTTGCAGCTACATTTGCATATCTTCTTCTATTTATGTATTTGTCTGTTTTTTTGTTGGATTTAGATATGTGTGAAGAAGCTAAATAATTTATATTTTGGGGTTTTAAGTGTGTTCGTTATTTGTCTGCTAAAGCGTTACAATTAGAATGAATTCCGATTCGCAACCTACCTTCATTCTACATAAAAAAATAAATTTGAAGTCAATATGGCAACAATTTTATATAATGAAGATAAACAATTGGCGAAATGTCAAGTTGGTTCCTACAAAATTATCATAAACAGAGGCAGCTTGACGAAAGAATTACACAAGCACTTTGCAGTTCAAACAAAATCAAAAGATGAAGAGTGATAACATTTTTAGTACCAGAAGAAAGCAATGAAGTTGTAGACGAGCCCCAATGCAAATTATCAGCACAGAAATACTTTATTTAACTTAAAACACTTGTTTTTCTTTGGAAATTGCATTCGGAAATTTCACCTGAACACTATGCCCTTTTCGGGACCATTTTAGGGATCTTCGGGACTAGTCCCGGGACTTGAAATTTAGCTTGTAAGTCCCGAAAACACTTTTGGTCCCGGGACTTGGAAACCCTACTTGCCATGTATAAACAAAACGTCTGAATCTGCATCTTGCTTTGCTAATTTTATTATCCTAGGAACTTAATAATAGTATTAAGTTCCGTTGTCAAGAGAAAGCAGCAAACAAATATAATCACCGACTTACACGTTTTGTTACTAAGGCTGTATCACTGACTTACATGATCAGCAGCGGGAAAACCAATATTAATTATGAGAAATATAATGAACAGAGAACATAAGTTAAGAGTGTGGTTAAGGTAGCTAAAGAGAAGGAATGGGAAAGGTTTGGTCATAAGATGGAAAGGGCCAGCAGAGACAATGCTAAATTATTGTATAAAACACTGAAAAATCTGCGAAAAGGTCGTATAAATAAAACAGTTGGTATCGAAGATACTGAAAGAAATATATTAACAGCGGAAAATCAAATCATAGAAAGATAGAAGCAATACTTCGAAGAAATGGCGAATGAAGGTGCGGATGCGGGAAGGCTGGTTTCGCAAGAGAACCGGGTGATAGCGGAGGACTTAAACTTACCAAACGAGATTTCTATGAAAGAACTAAAAGAGTCAATCTGCAAATTAAAAAATGGGAAAGCCGCAGGTTGTGACAACATGAAAGAGGAACTGATTAAATTCATTCATGGTGAGGCCTTACAATTATTGCATAAAATGTTAAGTTTATAACTAAAATATATGGCCGCGCTGGTGGCCTAGTGGTAAGAGCGTCAGACTTGTAATCACAAGCGATCAGTGGTCCTGGGTTCAAACCCCGGGGTAGGCACGAGTGTATGTGAAAAAGACGTACAAAAATCAGTCCTTCTCAGGACTAACCAGGAGTTTATTCACCTGAGGACGGGAATAGACCAAAAACTCCCGAAACGTCGTGTGGTAAACACCCGAGACAGTGGAAAAAGTCCGATACAACATTCCTAATAGACCACTGTCAAAAATGACATCATTCAGAGAACAACATACACTTGCCTAGCGATTTTATATGAGTTACAAAAGAAGCAAGATCTAAGCCTACCTCGTATGCCGTAACATACATGCAGTACACAGATTTCAAAGATTACACCCAGAAGAAATTCCATAGATATGCTTCCACCAGACCAAGAAAAGTAAGTTTTTTAGAGCCATAACCAATATTGAAAAATAATAATCTCTTTTCTTTAAAAGTTTTGTGAAGGATCCCGTGGTGACAGACCTAGGTATTTGACGAATGAAAAAATTTATTATAAAATAAATTTTGATGATGACTGGATGGAGATTCCTCAGCGAGCAAAAAAATATCAGAATTAGTAATATGGCATGCTATGTACAGCGAGAATAGTATATTTTTGTGTATTATTTGTTTTCAGATATCATTTGTGAAAAAAATTAACTTCGGTAGACGGATCTTGTTTAAAAACGTTATTTGTCTCTCCTGCACAATTTGGATTTTGGGCTTATGACGTATTAGTATTTCAATGACGATATATATTGCGCTTCTTGACCTAACCTTCATGTATTGACAGATGAGGATTCTAGTGATGAAGATGACGGCTAAGTCAAGCTGATTAGTGGAGAAAAACTTAGAGAAGCAGAAAGTCAGGCCAACACAAGCATTGTACCTGAGCTAAACAATCATCTCATGGAATTTCCTACTGTTACAAAAGCGTTTGAATATATCTTTGAAGAGCTCGAAAACAATGCAAATTTTCAGCATTCCGATTATAAAAAGTAACAAAAATTGTCCCCAGTTGATTTATTTAAACCATTTTTTTTTATAATGATGTAGTTAACTTTATAACTGAAGGTAGCGTGTATATTCCAAAAATGTTACTACGTTTAGTGTAACTATAGAAGAAGCGAGATGCTATTTAGGCATCTTGATTTTATCAGAATGTAACGTGTTGCCTGGTAGACAGTTCTACTGGGCTACAACTAAACATATGGAAAATACTATGGTAAAAAATGCAGTGTGGAGAGACATGTTTATTGAAATTTCATGCTTTCATAATGACACTATACGTTCTTTGATGGATAAATTGAATATAAAAATCAGTCGACATTCTGTGTCAACCGAATTTATAAATTATAGCGAATCTATGGTTAAGTAGGTACTGGGTGTTGCATAATGATTTCTGTTTTTGCAGAGAGCTGGTTTGGTAACGTTGTATTATAGCGCCACGACTTGGTATTTTCCACTTAGAGGAAGGTTCCGGATGATTTAGTAAGAATGGAGAGGTGAACCGGAGAACATCACACGCTCTTCATTGAGCTTTAATTGAAAAACCAAGAATTGTACGTTGCGGCACGCCTCTCCAAATCACCATTAAACAATTTTTTCTGACCAAGCCTTCACGAATTCGAGGGGTTTGATGCCAATACCTAGTTTCAACAAGATGGGGCTGCAGCCCACACAGCCAGAAGATCTTTGGCGATGGTTTCCTGGGAAAAGTCATTTCAAAGCGGGGCAACCTACAGTGGCCCCTAAGGAGCCCTGACCTGACTCCTCCCGGCATATTTTTGTGGGGTTATCTAAAGTCCAAGGTGTATGCGACAGCACCACACACTTTGAGAGCTTTAAAATTGCGAATTCAGGCCCAAATATATAAACGCTATTCCAGGGGGAAATGCTAGCACCTGTTTTTGCAAATTTAAGGTCCAGACTTCCAGAATGGGTGGCACGTGGAAGACATCTTGACAATATTATTTTGAAGAAATAAAAATCCATATTCATTGTTAACGTTTTGCCGCTAATAAATTAATTTTTATTCACAAATATTTTTTTTATGTAAGTTTAAAAACAGCAAAACATTATGGGACACCCGTTATTTTGGACACCAAGAAATGTTAACAATTTATAAGAGCTAAACCCATTTGCTCTGGTTACAATGCTCAATGCATTAATATACCCAATGGCTACCTTATTAATTTAGATTTTTAACGACAAAATGTATAGTACCAATTCTTTTTCGATAACCAATTCTAATAATATTCAGTTATTGAGATTTTTGCAAGTTAATTGTTATCATGGGGCAGACACCATAAGGGAAAACGGGAAGATACAAATTAGCAACGACAACAGAGGAACTTTTTATAGTAGCTTGGATAAAGCGAACGGAATCCAGTATGTTCATTGTGCCGATCACTCTGCAATTACTGTTGCTTCTACTTGCTACAGAGCAAATCCAACAGCTGCAGTAAACCACTCTTCTAGAAAAGAAAATAATGCAAGTTCCAAGACCATTATCAATTACATGTTACAATAGGTACATGGGAGGTAAGGACATCGTTGACGACAATATAAACCAATATCTTAAAAGCATCAGTGGCAAAAAATGGTATTGGTGCTTTTTTACATGGTTAATCGATGTAGCAGCTCAAAATGTACGGATCCTTCATAAACTTTCTGAGAGATCAATTTCACAGCTCGAGTTCAAACGCAAATTTATTTAGTTAGATACCCAACATCTACCGAAACATCCTGGTCCATCTGTAGTTATTTTACCAGATATGAGATTTGATTTTGTAGTAAATGTTAGTGCAGGAATGCGTAGATGATGAGCAGGTAATGACTGTAAGTTGAAAGGCCAAACAATGTGCAAAAAATGCAACGTTGGATTGTGTGTTCCCTATTTTGCAAATTACCACATTACATTAAATTATATTTTAGTGTATCTATTGTAATTAAAATTAATTGAGTGAGATGTATTTTTTTACGAGGTTTTCAAATTATAATTATGTAAATATGAGCTGTTTGTATTTTTTGCCTTAAATAATAAATGATCCTATAATGATCTAGTGTCATCATATGGAAACGGTCTTTTTTGGACTCCTAAATGAACTTTTTCAAAATGTTTGTAAATATTGCACATAAACACAAAAATAATATTTATGACATTTAAAAAACAAATAACTAAAAAAATAATTCTCGGCGTTAATGGGTTAAAAGAGATGTAGTACGAATAAACACAAAAAATTAGTCTACAAAATTTCTAAATTTGTAATATAAAAAAAGTAAAATTTCTACAAGATATTACAAAAACTAGGATGTTTTCCCTAAAATTTATCAAATCCATTGCCTCCTTGCAACAACACTATGTAAATATGAGGAGTACTTTTAGAAGCACATTAAGGTTAAGGTTCAGTTAACTTGAAGTAATTTTATAATAGGGAGTTTTTGCGGTCCGCTAAAACTAATGTTACCTACCAACGTCAATGATACAGCCAATCCAAATCAATTTTTTCGATTTTAGCATAACGTTATCGTAACGTTATTTTAACAGGCGTTTTGCAAAAACTTCCTAATAATTAAAAATATGTCTTGCTATCCCTTAAATCAATTCCCTGAATTTAAAAATTTTGCTCTAAAACAGTACGATAAACCGTAAGGTCTCCTAGCCCACGTGTCACCCTGTATATGGATTAAGTATAAATATTTAATTTGAAATCTTATCTTACTTGGTGTCATGCCTCCTTGCTTTTCATGCTCCAACACTATCCTGTCCGGTGTTTGCCCATTAACAGTACACACATGATGATATAATTGTGCCATTTCTTCAGTTACCGTCTGCAAGTTATTCAACGCATCTTCTAAAGCTGTACCAGACTCTCCAGCAAATTCCTTGAAAAGCAGTATGTCATTCTCCAAATCCATATTTTTCTGTTCGGTATCCATTAGTTTATTCTTGATATTTGTGATTTCCGTTCTTAATTGCAACGTGGCATCAGAACAGGCATTCAATTTCTCCAATTCCTTCAAATCATTCTTTAGTTGTTCAATCTCTTTGCAAGATAATTTAAACCATTGCTGGTACTGGGAGATTATATTGCTCGTTTGCTCCACTGGACCTCCAACCTTTTTGTCCACATTTTGAGATAAATGTTGTAGCGAATCTACATGAGCTGCCAATTGCGCAAGCCGAGCCAGAAAAACTTGCAGCTCGCCTTGACTCCGCTCGACTACCGCTTGACTGTCTCGTAAGTTCTGTGTTAATGCAGTTTTTTCCTTTTCTAGCTGTTCCAATTGTTTTTCAAGCTTTCGGAGTTCGTTCAAATGAACTTCAGAGAATAAGTCTACCTGTTTGTCATCTGGTGAAGCTAATTCTGATACCGAACCATCTGTTAGACTTGCTTCGAAGCGTTTTAATCCAGGAATATCGTCCTCACCATCGCTGCCAATTGCTTGGTCATTGGACATACCCCTAATACTGTACGCTAAGTTGCTAATATTGTAGAGGGATTCTCGATTGATGTGCTGATCTAATTCTTTCTTTAAAGCATATTTGGCCTCCCGCTCTGACTGAAGAGACTCCAACGCCTCTTCCATGTGCTTTTCTGCAATTTTCTTAAGATTTGACAATTCTTCTACTTGGGAATTCAGGAGTTCTACTTCCTCTTGTAACCGTCGCGCTTCATGTTTTAAGCTTTCGAAATCCACTTGCGAACTCCTAAGAATTGAAATTTGTTTTTGTAGAGCTATGTTCTCCTCTTCTAATTCCGAGTAGTCTGCTATTAATCGAGTTTCTCTAAATTTTATTTCCCGTAGCTCTGCCCTAAGTTTCTTGCATTCCATATTACGATCTTCCTTGTCCTTTCCCATGTCCGAGTTTTCCTGCAACATCCGATCTCGTTCTGTGGCAACACGTTCTAATTCATGTCGTAGCTGCTTCACTTCATTTTCTAAGTCAATTATTTGAGAGTTTAAGGACGTTTCTCTAGCTGCAGATTCTGAAAGCAACGATTCTTCGCTTTCTATACCAGTTTTTGTAGTTACCCTGTGACTAGATTGAAATTTTGTAAGTGCCTGAAAAATAAGAAAGCATCTTTAAGGACAATAGAACATAACTTAAATACAGGCTGATTATTTAAACCTCAAAAATCTACGAGCATTTTTTTTCAACCTCCGATTTAGTAGGAATAAAAAACAAAACTGGAACATGTACGTACATCTCTCAGCTACATTTTTATAATCACCATTTCAATGAAGGCACTGTCATACCGTGGTACAAGTTTTTCTATGCTCTCCTCAAAGAAGGTTGCTGCCAGGTCGCTCAGCCAACCGTTCATGTTGTTTTTCAGCTCCTTTAAACTTTCTGTACTATTCTCACACACAGCCGTAGCTTATAAACTGTACTCATCTGACAATCAAGTTTTACTGCATTCTGCCCTTCAGAGTCTATGCCTTCTAGCTGAAGGCGTACACTCTGAAGGGCATAATGCAGCCAGAATTCATCGTCACATGAATACAGCTTATAACCGACGGCTGTGTGTGAAAATGTGTAGAAAGTTTTAAGAAATCGGAGCTGAAAAACCTGGCGGTAACCTTCTTTGAGGGGGCATAGCAAAATATGTGCCACGGTATGATAAGTGCCTTCATCGAAATGGCAATTGCGTAAAAATGTAGCTGATAGATGTACTTACATTTTCGATACAATAAATGTTTCATATTCTTGTTTTTTATTCCTTTTATTCCTACTGATCCGGAGGTTAAAAAAAATAACCCTCGCATTGAAATGTAAAACTGCTGAAATACTCGACCTCTCGTAGCAGTAATAGTTTGTACTGCTACGAGAGGTCGAGGTAAGCTTATTTTTCAAAACAAAACATAATTTATACTGCACGAGTATAAGAATAATATACACTTTGTAGATTTAAAAAAAAAATTTACAGAATGCAAATAATATTGTTTACAAAGACTCTTTTCCTGCAATTACAATCTTAAATCGTTTCTTGTTTGAAAATTGTAAAAATTGTGTTATCGACAATATTTTACAGTGTAATCAATTTTTTTTGTAATAATTCTTAGGAAACAGGTATTTCAAAATAAAAACAAGTAATTGTGGAGCTTTTAACACTCCTTATTAATTATATTGTAGCAGGAAGGAAAAATCAGTAAAAGACTAGAAACAGCCAGTACAAGGAAGTACAAATAACAGAAATACATTAAACCATTGCTATTCTAAACAGCAAAAAGTCGCCAGAAGATAAACTAAAAAATTTACCTTAAAAATCTTAGCTCTAGGGGCAAAGAATCTAATACAAATCTAGTCTTTAGTATCTCTAAACAAAATATTTTCAACAATTTTAAAGGATAATGGGACATTTAGACTGAAATCGGCTATCAAAACAAGCAAGATTTAACTTTAACCTGTCTCCAAACGATAAAACAATTACTAGAAAAATGCAAAGAACGCAACAAAATAATAGGTATACATAGCATTTAATTGATTTTGAAAAAGAATTCGATACTTGAATTCACCACACTATACGCTAAGCTCTGAACAAACAAAAGATTCCTCAAAGGTATACAGGGTGAGTCATAAGTAAGTGTAAAAAATGTAACCAAAGCTTCTTTACGCCAAAACAAAGCAATTAACCTTAAATAGATACAGGGTGTTCATAAAAATGTTTTTATTCAACTGGATTTCTTTTTATGGGGTTTTTTAAAACAATTGGTTTACCGTGACGAAATTAACACGAGGGCCAGTTGCAGCAAAGAATTTTCGAGGCTGCTAATGAAATTCGTGAAAACTATAATATTCAGCAAGTGTATGAATCGCTAGGACGATGGTGTCATGCTTATATTACGGCTGGAGAGGAGCATTTCGAACATTCGCTATAGTTTTCTATTTTTGTCATTGTTTTGTTAATTTGTTGTTAATTTTGTGGTTATTATAATGTATTTTCAAATTAATCGGATAATTACTTTCCAAGTTAGTTAAACATGGAAAAAAACATTTTTTTACACCTAATTATGTCTCCATCCAGTATACATATTAATAGAATACATTTACTGCAAGAATGGAGCGAGAGACAGGGTAATCCACAATATATAAATTTATTTAACTAACCTGTATAACATCTTTAGGAAATTCAAATGAGAAAAAAATATATAATACAAGTAGGATAAAGAAAATTTAACACATCTACATTTCGTAATGACTTAAAATTACTAGCAGAAGGTAGATAATTCTTAATAAACACGTTCAAAGGTCTAATAACTGAAAGTGGCAGAGTAAGAATAAAAATAAATCTGAAGACCAAAATACTGACAAATGGAAATCACCAAAAAAAGTAGGTAGAAAGAAGCTGGACTTTGTTCATGAGGCGGTATACATGGGGCAAGCAATATCTTTTGACGAAAATATTGAAAAACAAACACAATGCAGAATCACTTCACAAAGGTCTTCAGAAGCAAAACAAACGGGAAAGTTTTAACATGTTGCTGATACTGTCATTAACCTATGGAGCAGAAACATGGAAATAGCCGAGCTCGGTAGCTCATTGGTTAAGCATCTCTGACTACTGATCTAAGTGTAGTGACTTCGACCCTGATAAAATGTGGATAAAAACCTACAGAGTGCCGTCATTCGGAAGTAATGTAAAGCCATGGGTCCCATGTTACTATAATATGAATCCCGTAAAAGATCCCTTGCTAAAATTGGAACTCCTTAGTTTGGCAAAGGACTTTTACCATATGATCACAGCAGTCAGTGGTACTCCAGACAGGGTTGGTATGATTTTCCCCAGCCCACCTGAAAAAACCCGCGGGTTTTAGACTAAATCTGGGTTTTTTCAAAAATTGAAAAAAAGTATTCTAAAGCCGTAAGTGGTATAAAATCTTCCATTAATAAGAATATCATAATTTTTTCAATCTAGTGAATTTTGCAGTTTTGGAAGAGATGTCTGTCAGTCTGTCTGTCAGCTAATGGATTGGCTTGAAAATGTATACCATCGTTTCTAATATAAACTGAGAGTGAGGCAGGCAACCAGAAGTGGCACTTTACTCTTGTTTTTTCCGTTTTGTGGGGAAATTTTGTAATTGTTTAATACAAATAAAATTTCACTGAACACAATCATATATTATGCAATTATTTACAATTTTTGTTTGAACAGTTGTTTTGTAGAAAGTTTTTGCATTTATAGGAATACAAATATATATTTTATACACAACCATATATGTAATAAGATCATTACTGCCTTTTAAAAAGTTGGAAAATGAGCCCCGGGCGGAAAATAGGTTACCATGACAGCGGGTGGGAAGTAGTCATTTTCCAGCCACTGTCATGGCAACAGATTTTATCCGCATTGAATTATTATTATTAGCTTAACGGCAGTTTTGAAAAACTGTCAAATCCATTTTTACAATTCCTGTTTATAGTAAAGTGGTTGTGAATAAAATAGTATACATACCACGGTGGAAAGTTTCATTCGTTTCTCGAGGTAAAGTGAACCTTGACCCTTCGCATCTCAGGTACTTAATCTCTTGGCAGCAATGAAACGCTTAATTTTATATTACGTAATTATCTGTAACTTTTGTTAAAGAAGTTTTTTGTAAAACGTAGTTTTTGAAAAATCGCAATAGCTATTTATGCAACAAGTGCTAAAAGTTTATGTTTATGTTCATAACATGTCTCGTGCATAAATGACTTTTAGCACGAGTTTGCATACAATATTTTTTCCACGGCCTTAAATTTTCTGTTATTGGTGTGATAGCGAGGATACGGAAGCTTTGATCTTCCGCCTTGCAGGCCAAGCTCCTTCATGGGGTGTTAGTGCCTCACCACTATTATTAGGGTTAGGTGGCAGAGCAGGCGGTAGCTATGCTACTGGCTGAACCTCGCCCTGATATATTTCTCACATAATTCTGTGTAAACATTGAGAGATGTACTTAGTTAATAAAGGCAAATTATTATTATTATTATTATTAATCCATAAATGTCGATTTAACAAAGGTTTGCATTTATGACAGTTATAATTTATGTCATCATAAAGAGATGGCCTTGATGCACAGGTGTATGTTTCTGAAGCCAGTACTGTTAAAGTCAGTTATCAAAAGTAATTATAATAGTACACACTTAACTTTATTCACTACATAACGCTTTAATTATTTAAAAAACACTTTATCTCTAACGCAAGAAGTAACTAGAATAACTTTACAACCTCACTGCCAGTTTGATATTGTAGTTTTATGACCTCACTTCACTTTTAGCACATGGGCTAAGAGTAAACAGCTGATTTCATTTTAAACACGCTAAATTATAAAACGTCACTTTTAGTGAAAAAAACTAGCGTTAAAAGATCTACTTTTAGTGGTGATCGTAGAAAAAATTATTTTTTTCAAAAATAATGGGAATATTTTTTACAAACTGTTTTAAAATTAACTATAACTTTTGTCAAAAGTTTTCTTAGGAAGTATCAATTTTGAAATTAAAATTTTACAAGCAGTTAAAGAAAGTTGTGTGATGACCACATCTAATTTTCTAAATTGGCAAATCATTGAATGAGGAAATCCCCTTGAAGGAAGTCGCTCAGAATCAATGGACCCCTTACTGTAGAACATAATTTGATAAACTCACTTTTAAGTATACATATAACCCCATTTACATGTTTAAAGCATGCTTATTTACATATTTATAGGTAAACTACAAATTACCCAAGTATCTACCTTTTATCTTAAAATAAAAATTAATATTTTTTCAGATTTTTATATAGGATACCTAAATCCAAAAAACAGTGAATTTATTTAAACCCGAAAAAACCCAATAAAACCCGAAAAAACCCAGCAGGCAAATAATTTTTGAAAAAACCCGGGATTTTGCCAACCCTGACTCCAGATGCTTAAACCTTGTCCATAACAAACAAACGAACATAGTATTTAACTAGTCAACCATATTTAAAACTAGGAATGACCCAAAGCAAAATGCAGATATCAGTATTAGGAAGATATCCAAACAAATACGTTCTATTAATAGCCCTGGACGTTAAGAAGCCTTTGGCTTGGTGTTATGGATGCGGATAATAAATGAGCTGGAAAGATCAGGAATATCCCCATATCTAACTGCCTTGAGAAGAGGTCGATCCTGATAGGGGAGGCAAGTGAGATTGGGATGACATGCGGGGTACCCTAGGGGTCGGTCCTAAGATCAACCCTTTGGAACGTGTGCTGCGATGGGGTGTTTAAACTGGAACTTCCATAGAGAACGAGCCTAATTGGGTATGCAGACAACTTGGCCGTTGTGATAAAGAGGACACAGCAAGGAACACATTGAGGACAATGCAAAGTGGGCAATTTCCAGAATTAACAACTGGGTGAGGAGAAGGTTGTAGCTGGTACCCAGCAAGACAGAGGTAGTGATCGTGGCCGGAAGGAGAACCCTAAAGAAAATAAATCAAGAATAGCAGACCTTCACGTTAAAAACAGAAAAAAATTCAAATACCTAGGAATAGTCTTCGGCTACGACATGAATATGGGCAGTCATATAAACAGAGCAGTTGACAAGGCAGACCAGGCAATAACAGCACTAAGCCGCCTAATGCGTAAGAGAAAGATTCTGAGTAGTGTGGCACACTTGATCATCCTATACAGAGTACCCACATGGAAATAGTGGGCGATGAGGGCAAATACAGGAGGAAGTTGGTGTAGGTTCAAAGGAAAGCGGCCATAAGAATAGCCAGCGCATATAGAACCATAGCCATAAAGGCAATACAGGTGGTTGCTGGCGTGATTCCAATCCAATTACTAGCTATGGAGAGGTTCTACGAACTTGGAGAAAAAAGAGCTACAATGGTATAAGTTCGAGAATGGTCTTTAAGAGATGGCAGCAAGAATTGGAATAAAACCCAAGATATCACAGTCCACAAAGAGATTGATCCTAGAAGTTGCAACGTGGATCAATCTCAGTCATGGGCGTGGGGTACTATCTTACACAGTTTCTAACGGCTGCCTTGGGACTTATTCCCCATCGATTCAAACTAGCTGACTGTAAATACTGACACGAAAGGGACACATCTGAGCACAAGTTAATGGAGTGCACAAGATGGATGACTATTCACAGCAAACTTCATATGCAAATAGAAGAGATAGTGACAACATACTAGAGCATGAGGGAAAATAAGATGCGACTGGAAAGGCAATAGGGGATATATTACAAAAAAAAAAGAAAAAGAAGAAAGAGTATGATCAATTAAACCAAAGAAAAAGTGAAACGAAGAATGTCTAACGACGATACCATTCCAGATCTGACATGAGGAACGCTTTTAGTGGGTAGGACTCCCACAATCCCTGTGTAACCAAGCATGCGAAGGCCCATGAAGGGTTTCCCCTCCTCCCAAAACAAAAAAGAAAGTATTAGGACTAAGAACAATGAAGGCTGGGGTTAGAAAAATGAAAACTAAGGATAGGTATAGAGGTTCCGAAAGCAGTAATGGGACTGGGCTGCACATGTGGTAAGTAATTAAGAATGCCAGAAGATCGATGAAAGCGGAGGATCACTTATGGATATAAACCTCAACGGTGAGAGAAAAAGGCCGATTAAGAAGATATTGGGAGGACAAAATAATGAAGTTTGCTGGTAACAACTGAAAGCACAAAGTTAATTACAGGCAGAAATAGAAAAAACAGGAAGAGGCCTTTGCCCAGGTTCAGAATGTATAAAGTAGGGACAACTTCGATAGAACTACCTGAAGTAACAAAATCTAGTTCTTTTGGTTGTGTAATCAATACTTCAACCTTAATAATATTTTTATGTTGTAATACAAACTTAAACTGTCAGCTGTTGAAGTTATGACTGTCAAAGTTAAAGTCAAACCGTTATAAAATGTTAGCATTTGTGAACTATTGTGACAATTAAAATAAGTGTTGAAATAAAGAGATCATGTTTGAAACATTAACAGAAATAAATATCAGGATTGCAATCAAACAAAATGTAAGTCCTATTGAAGGTATCTCTATTTTAGGTTATTAAGTAATGTGTATTTTTACCTCTACTAGATATGAAATGGTTTTTTTCCTACTTCGGTGTGGAAAGTAATCACTTTTTTTACTCTAATAATCATACTATGACTAACTAAAACTGAAAATATTAAATTGAAAAACTACAGCAAGCGCTCTATAACGTAAACACTGGATATGAAAACACAAAATTCATACTATAGGATCAAACAAAATGCCCGATAACGTAAACAGTCCTTGGCACCGGTTAGTCGCCGATTTATGTAGGGGATTCCCTTCTGCGACACAGCTGAATCAATCAAATGGGTGTTTACCATGCATTCGCATTTCATTTTAGTGAACATAGTGGCTAATTTATGCAGAATAGCAGCTTATTTTTCTTGTGTGTGTTTATTAATAAAATCACACTTGCTAATGTAAACATATAGACAACGTGAACACACTTGGTTTGAATTAGTTCACATTATCGAGTGTCTGCTGTATATTTCTTGCAAAATGTGAAACCGTTGTAGGGAAAATGTTGCACGCAACTCACACAGAAACAGCCTTGTAGGCTTTCAAGCCTCGCATTCGGCATGGGCCTCAAATTTGCCCTCACATCTTGTAAGGAACCTCTTTCCGGACTTGTTACAAAATACTATATTACATTACAAGGCATGAAAGTGATACTTTGCAGATGAGGAGGCTTGTTGAAGAATACGAGGACGCGAAGCGTCCGAGTATTTCTTCAAAGCCTCAGAGTCAAGCATAGACACTTTCATGCTGTGTAATGTATTAAATTTTTTCTGAAATCTCTCTTTGTAACATCTAGCACGAGCAGGTTTCGACAGCACGGATCTGCACCGCTCCACGGTTCCAGATGTCACCAAGAGAGGACGCCAAGCGCACCGCTCGCTAGTCATATTCCAACAGCACTCGCTTTAAACCTCGTTCCAGCAAACCATGCAAGATACTTACAGTGACAGCGTCTTAACAAAGAACAACACCGTCAGAGATATTTAATATTGTATGTGCCTAGGCTTTACCACTGAACCTTATGCAAATAAAGAGTCGCGCAGGAAACTGGAGAATTTTAGTTTTTTCTCTGACATCTTTAAAAATAGAATTCTATTGCATTCACATGGTGAAGTTGACCGGTCACCTAGGTGATGTAAAGTAAAAATGACAAGTCTTTCAAAAATCTCAAAAGTGACTAGTCTTGCAAAGTGACACTTTCAAGATCAAACTGAGACTTGACATGGCCCGCTTTCTTGACGATTTCAGGAAAACTACTATTTCATGCTCTATCTACCTGTTCCCTAAATTATGGTTTAAAAAAAGAGCTGATGTCAGAACTTGAAAACAAAAGACAATATAAAGACATAAAAAGTAAAGTTCAGGACACGTCACTCCACACGTAGGAATAAGGCCTGAGACACGGCGGGTCAGGGCCGCGAAAATATCTCTCCGAAATCCAGTCATCTGACATACCATTAGCTTTGAAAGGAATGCCAATTAGAATCCAAAGACTACTAAAACTATTAAGGTGATCTGAAACATATGACGGCATTTGAAGTTGCTGGACCTACAGCAAAATCAGGCGGAAATTGAAAGCGACACCTTTGAACCATAACAAGTTAAACGTAAAAATATTAAAATTATTTAATATTCAGCAATACACAAGTTCAAAATTTATTAATCTCTATATAAATTAAAAAGTTGTCTCAAGCGTGAGCCACCCGTTCATAGACAAGCAATCATCAGCTCTTCTTCTAACTAGTGGTACACAGTTTGACCATCTTTTAAATTAGTAAGTAAAACCTTCGTACCAAACCTCTTCTCACCCAAAACAGGTTTAAATAAGGGTAAAAAACTTCTTCAAGTTTCGAAGAAAAGTAGTTTCTGTCACATTTCTCTCACCATTTTGCTATGCATAAGTAAGTAGGTTGGAGGAATGTGGACAATGTAAGATCCCCCAATCACACCACAGCTAAGGAGGAATTTAACCAGTTAAGAGGTAAGAACTTTCTGTAACCAAACTCGCATGTATACAGGCTGATTCTAGAAGAAAACTAAAATGTTTTTATAAAAAATCTGGTGTGATACACGCACACAACTTCCTTTTACAGTGATCTTATAATTGGCCAAAAATTTGATTTTAAATTTTTAAGCATTTGTCAAAAATTTTCAAAAATTACAAATTCTACAAAAACAGTACAAAATAGAGCGTTAGGTGAAGAGACAAATTTTCTTTCGAATTTCAAGCTGAATTTAAAAATGTAAGAATATACCGGGTGTTCTATTTAAAATAGGAGTTAATTAAAAAATAGAAAAAAAAACAAACAAAAGAAACCCATTTTAAAAGTATTCAACTGGAAAATCACCTATCTCACATCAATACACATTAAAAATGTAATAAAAATGAGAAGTTTGAAAAAAATCTTTAAAGCCGTTTTTGAAAAAATCAAAAGAAACTGAAAAATCACAAGAGTAAACACCTACTTCCAGTTATGCGGTTTTCTTCAAAAGCTTGCTGTCGCATCTAACGGGTGTTCATAAACAGTCGTCATCCCAGTAGGTTTTGACTTCAGAAACGTATGTCTATTAAAATTGAGAAAAAATGCGCTATGACAGTACTCACTGACGTTTCATTGTGTTGCACGAATTAATCAAAGACATAACATTTTGTTTTTCAAAGCAACTGGGATGACGACTGTTTATGAACACCCGTTACATAGTACACAAAACTTATATATGAAGTTTCAACCTCATACCTCTTTTCATTTTTGAGATATTCTGTTCACAGACACACACACAGACAGACCAATGAAAAAAAATGTTTTTTGGGTTCAGAGACCTCTGAAACGTGAAGATCTGTTGAAAACTCAATTTCGAATTTTTGGGGTGAATCCAATACTTCCTTTATTGTAAAAGGAAGTAAAAATGGGATGACAAGAAAAAGATGTGAACGAAAAAATCTAAAAGACCATTTCGGACTTTTTCATAAGGATTTGATAACATTGTATCAACCTCTTTTTCAAATACACGTAATGTTTTCATGTAACTTATGAGTCAGTTTCCTACCTTTTAAGTCTAAAAATGGATACTCATTTATTATCAAAAATTTTGCTGATACGAAATAGTATCAGCCCCCTTTATTTTGATTAATAGAAGTTTCATACAGTTACAAAATCATAAATTTTGAAATTTATTAAAAAAAAACACAATATTTATGCTACCTACTTCTCTACATGATAGTCAGTAACTCGAAAATGAAATGCGACCTGGCACATACTTATAGAACTATTATGAAGATATAAATGAAGACCCTTAAAACTGGGGCCCTATGTATAAATATTATATACAAGTTATAAGTTATAAACATCATATAGCTATTGAAAAAATAAAAAATACTATCAGAAAGAAAAGAATACGATGTACAAGGTGCTCATTAAAACAATCCCTCGTTTAAAATATCAGAGTTGATATTTCCGGTTTTACGTTATAAATTATCTACTTTTTTCATATTTGGAGTATAATAGAATTATAAACTGTTTGATCTAGTTTCTCGTTTTGTCTTGACAGGTAAAATAATATATTTTAAAAAAATTTACAATCCATACTATTATAATCAGTAATCACTATTTTTTAATGATTGGCAAAAACTCAAACATTTACATATTATTACAAATCATAGTGAATTTATATTCTTACATTATATAAAAATTACAGTATGACATGGACAGCCATACCGTGTCAAATACATTTTGAAACCACCTAGTGGGTCAGAATGCATTATTTTACAATTCACTGTTCAAAAGATATTTTTTGTAATTATTCAAGTTTGAAAGCATTTAACAATTTAGCAAGTATGATTCATAACTCTTTCCTGGCAAAGTCACTGACCGGTTACATCCATATATTTGTGTAACTCTAGCAGACCATCACGCTTTAAAAAAGTAAATTCATTATATTTTTTTAAATAAGTTGCATTAGTTTGCTTAGCTAAGAGTAAATATTGTGTCACAAAATGTTGTGAATATTTCCTAGAAAAAATTATGCACTCTAGGCAGGTCTTCTTGCATCAGTGGTAAATGAACCAGAGAGAATTATATTGTTATGTCTAAACTGCACAACTTTTTTCATGCAGAGTGATTCAAAATTGCACCGGAGTATTTCGAAGCTATTGACTAATATAAGAATTTTTTTTTTATAAATAAGGGTCAGGAATCGTTTTGTGGATGTTGGTGAAAAATGACAACTTTGCATATAAAAAGCCAATTACTTATAATATAAAATGAAATTTTGAAGAGAAACAGTACCTAATTAAAAAATACAATTTTGGTGAGCTGTAATGACAGATACCTTATAGTTATAATGTATGAATCACACTGTACATGTTTTTAAAATAATATGCTAAACTTAACGAGTTCTGCAGCTCAAAACAATAAGAAAAGTCTATACAGTGTGAATTCTAAATGGTGGATAGTATTCACATCACACGACTCGCATCAGAAACTGAGTAAAAAGAAGAACTGTTAATTCAAGTTTACAAACTTAGCAACATTGTGTGGTGCTTGTACAATCGTCTTAATCATCTACGATATCATGAAATTTTAGCAAATATGAAAACTTAGAAACGTAACCTAGATACCACTATACCTCATTGCAATATTTCTGATGATTTCTGTTGATTAAACTACACTTGAGAACATTATTTGCTACAAATATCCTATGGCAAGTAAACCGGAATATAACTCGTCATACAGTGCGTTAACAATAAAATGGTATAGGACTTTATTGCTCAGTTTTTAATGTAGAATCGCATGGTGTAAATATTATTTGCCATTTGGGATTCACCTGTATAAATAGACAAGTGTCCGTAGAAGCTTCGTTTCCATACGTTAATATTTTTTTAGTGTACAATGAGATCTAATTAAAATATATCGATGTGGCAATATTACATATATGTATAAGGTTTTGGACGATGTAATTTATTCTGTAAGAAATATTTCTGTCAATAAGAACTACCGCTAGCCAAAGGATTTTTGGAGTTATTACAGAAAACTAGATTTATTTTTTTATTATAAAATTATAGTGCCGCAACAGCGAGGGTTATTGGCACTTTAAATTTGTTTTATTTCATACTGATGTCAAAAAGTAAATTTTTTGGACTATTTATGCTACAAAAAATGGAACATTAAAGTCTTAGTACTTACTTTAAAGTAAAATATTAAAGTTCAAGTATTTTAAAACTTATTCATGGTACAAAAAATAGAACATTAAAGTCCTAGTATTTTAAACAAAATATTAAAATTCAAGTACTTTAAAATTATACGTTAGTTGTTGATATGAAGTTTGAAATGATTTACAACTTTTTATTTAAAATTCATTAAACTTGCAGTATGAAATAAACCGTTGTATTCACCACGAATGAAAAGTGTTTTTAAGGTCCTCGCAAGTAATTCCGTCCTCGGACGCCTCGGCCGTAAACCACTTTCTTGTCCTTTAAAATGTAACTTTTCGTTCTAGATAAATAAAGTACTATTAATTTTATCAGTTCTCTTATATGCAATTTATAACAGTAATGATAAGGTAACAGTTGGATTCAAGTTTGTAATTGCAGTAGCATTCTTAATAGTATATTAATTCTTAATAAAATAATTTGCGTATGAAATTTTTGTTCTTTTAGAATTGTTTACATGTGTAAATTAATAATTTATTATAAGAGCAGCATGGGAAAGCAGCCCATAAGACGAATAATTTATAAAACATTTACCGCATTGTTTCCCCACGTAATGACAAAGTTTTACATTTATAACAGTCAAGACTTTATGTTCAAACACAAAATTTAAAGCTACGTTTAATATTAATAAATATCGCTAAAAATACATAAGCGCAATGCGAAATTATAAAAACTATTTGGAAGTGGCATGTACCTATGGCTCGTTTGTGGAACGGTAAATAAAAAGTACCCACCTCTTGTGTGATATACAGTTCATGCTTTGTATTTTCATAAACGATCTCTAAATCTTCGCATCTCTGCTGCAAGTTTTCCTTTTCTTCCAGTAAAACCAGCCCATATTGGGCAGATTGAATTTTTTCACTGCTGGCTTGATCAAGTTCTCGCGTTAACCTCTCCACCTCGGCTTTTAACACATCTACTTCGTTCATTGTTGTGTCACGAGATTCCATTATTAAAGTAAGTACACGAACCGCAATTTCCTTATTAAAACTACATAAATCTTCTTTAATAAAAACTGTCAAATTTAATTCTTGGCATTTATGTCATCTGCCAAAACATCGTCAAAAAATGTAAATTAAACGCGCAGCCGCTAGTGCTACCAATGGACAAATAATTAAATAACCAACACAGATTCAGTTGGACATGGAGGTATTAAATTATGAATGACATTGAGACGAAGCATTCGAAGTATGAGGAGGGGATAAACGTAGCTCCGCGTGCCGGATTCGAGTCCCAGATATGATTTGCTTCTATCATGCAGGAGCGCGCTTTTCAAACCAGCAATTTGTATTATGTGCTGCGTCATTTTAACGCATAAAAGTAATAAAACGTAGTGCTGCTTTCTAACAAAGTGCGGTAAACTTGCAGTTAGCTAAAGATATAATTTTTTTCCACTTTCGACCTTACACCATTATTTTACAATCCATTAATTATCATGGCATCATTATTTATGAATAATATATGACGATAATGTATTTTACGAAAATATAAATCCCAAGTGCACATTTTAATTTCACCACGGCTATTCCTGTATTAATACCTACTTAGTAGGACTAATACTGCAAGAACTATGGCTAATACAAATCTAAAGATAAAACAGCTCAGAATTTACTGCTTTTGTGTTATTAAAATTTATGATACTTAACGCCCAAAGGGGGCAATAATACTCGTAAATAAAAATAATTTGCTCACAGAAACATACACTGTGTTCCATTTAAAAGTATAACATCCTTATCTTTTGTAGTTTTTATCAGATTTGAACCAAATTTTCATCAATTATATAACACATTATGATCTACTTGTACCCTTGTAGCCGAAAATCCATTCGTCCCCTTCAAATGCAAAACCACTTAATTATGTTACCAAAATAACGGAAAAAAATAAAAAAATTCTATTAGGTATTTTTTATAAAAAATTGTTAGTAAAATTTGTTCACAATTGTTCAAAAAGCTTAGATCCTAATTTTGAGCAAAATTGAAAAAGATTGAAATGTTGTTTTTGCTAGGTTTTACATAAAAAATAAAATAATTTATTTTTACATTAATTTTAATTGCAGGAATAATTTTTTCACAAATTAGAAATAAATGCAACGCAAAAAGTTAAATATTATTTTCTAAAAGTTTAAAATATAATGTAAATCGGCAGTGAAGGCCGTCGAAATAGTCATTAAATACGAGATATCGACAGTGAAGTAATCCATTGTTTTAAGACTTTTTTAGGTGGCGGAACGACAGATAAACGTCAACCGACGTCAGCACAACCTACAAAAGTTGGTTAACATGTCCTAATTTCACAATTTCTCGATTTAAAAAAAATATAATGTGCACCTCGGCGCTAAAGTTTCTTTTTATCCCTCGTGGTTTATTGCCTAACCCTACGGGCGTGGGCAACTAAATCCACATTAGTAATAAAAAATTAAACTTCAATACCTTGGTATACAAATAACTATTTTTGGAATAGGAAGTTGCTTTAAATTACGTTTTAATATTATTTTATGTTGATAGAACTTTGGATTTAAGCTTTTTGTGCAATTCTGAACAACTTTTATTAAAAACATTTTTCGATAAAACTGCCTATGATTTTTTCCCCATTAATTTCGGTGTTGGAGTTAGTTTTGCATTTGAAGAAGGCGAATGGTTTTTCGGCCACTAGTAGATCTTAATGTGTTATATATTTGAGGAAAATTTGGTAGAGATTGAATATATACTAAAAACAATATAAGGGTGTTACACACTGTATGTTGAGAACAAACGGTACTTTTGTTTTATTTACTTACTAATTTTCCAATTTTAATTCTTAACAAATAAAAGATAGAACAGGTATAATAATTTTAAAACATCTCAAATCACAAATATTATATTTATTATAGCAATTAGTATAATTACAAGCAATCCAGTGAGACAAATGTCTCATTTAAAAAAACAAAAAAGACCGTTTTTCAAATAGAACGCGTATTAAATAAAAACTGTACCCAGACCTGGAAGGTGTCAAAGTGGTTGCCTAACCGATCGACGTTTTAAGGCGCAGAGGGTCGCAGCTCCGTTTGGCTGCTGAAACATTTTTATTTTTATGCGTTCTATTTGAAAAACGGTCTTTTTGTGATTTATCGAAAACCGGAAGTGTCACGTGACTGAAATTCGGTTCCTGAGCTGACATGACCATTCCAAACATATAACTTTAATAACTTTTTTCTCTATCTCTTACGGTTTGGCTGCTGAAACAGCGTCCCGGACGGACGGACAAGTCTATTAGATAAAGGATAGGGTACTAATCAAACTTATTAAAAACTAGCTGGCCCGGCAAATGTTGTTCTGCCCAAAAATAATTAGTCTCTAAAATCCAGTTTCACTTTTGCTATTTTCCAATTTTCCAGCTTTCCTTTGGATTTTTCTGAATTTTCTTTTTTGCTAAAACACCTCGGGAGTAAGACGAACGTAACAAAAGAAAAATCATCCAAATCAGTCAAGTCGTTCTCGAGTTTTTGAGTTACTAACACACTCCCACACGGCGATTGATTTTTACTTCCTTTTACTACTATAAAGGAAGTATTGGATTCACCCCAAAAATTCGAAATTGAGTTTTCAACAGATCTTCACGTTTTAGAGTCCCCTGATCCCAAAAAACATATTTTTTTTCATTGGTCTGTCTGTCTGTCTGTCTGTCTGTGTGTCTGTCTGTGTGTCTGTGTGTCTGTGAACAGAATATCTCAAAAACGAAAAGAGGTATGGCATTGAAACTTCATATATAAGTTTTGTGTACTATGTAGATGAGACAGCAAGCTTTTGAAGAAAATCGCATAACCGGAAGTAGGTGTTTACTCTTGTGATTTTTCAGTTTTTTTCGATTTTTTCAAAAACGGCTCTAACGATTTTTTTTAAATTTTACATTTTTCTTACATTTTTAATGTGTATTGATGTGAGATAGGTGATTTTCCAGTTGAATACTTCTAAAGTGGGTTTCTTTTGTTTTTTTTCTATTTTTTTTATTAACTCCTATTTTAAATAAAACACCCGGTATATTATTACATTTTTGAATTCACCTTAAAATTCTAGAGAAAATTTGTCTCTTCAACTAACACTCGATTTTGTACCGTTTTTGTAGAATTTGTAATTTTTGAAAATTTTTAACAAATGGTTAAAAATTAAAAATGAAATTTTTGACTAATTATAAGATCACTGTAAAAGGAAGTTGTGTGAGTGTATCACACCAGATTTTTATATATAAGATACAAAATCTGGTGTGAAAAATTGGATTTTAAATTTTTAAGCATTTGTCAAAAATTTTCAAAAATTACAAATTTTACAAAACCGGTACAAAATAGAGTGTCAGTTCAAGAGACAAATTTTCTCTAGAATTTTAAGCTGAATTCAAAAATGTAATAATATACCGGGTGTTCTATTTAAAATAGAAGTTAATAAAAAAAATAGAAAAAAATCTGGTGTGATACACTCACACAACTTCCTTTTACAGTGATCTTATAATTAGTCAAAAATTTAATTTTTAATTTTTAAGCATTTGTCAAAAATTTTCAAAAATTACGAATTCTACAAAAACGGTACAAAATAGAGCTTTAGTTGAAGAGACAAATTTTCTCTAAAATCTTAAGCAGAATTCAAAAATGTAATAATATACCGGGTGTTCCATTTAAAATAGGAGTTAATAAAAAAAATAGAAAAAAAAACAAAAGAAACCCACTTTAGAAGTTTTTAACTGGAAAATCACCTATCTCACGTCAATGCACATTAAAAATGTAATAAAAATGTAAAGTTTGAAAAAAATCGTTAGAGCCGTTTTTGAAAAAATCGAAAAAAACTGAAAAATCACAAGAGTAAACACCTACTTCCGGTTATGCGATTTTCTTCAAAAGCTTGCTGTCTCATCTACATAGTACACAAAACTTATATATGAAGTTTCAACGCCATACCTCTTTTCGTTTTTGAGATATTCTGTTCACAGACACACAGACAGACACACAGACAGACACACAGACAGACAGACAGACAGACACACAGACCAATGAAAAAAAATATGTTTTTTGGGATCAGGGGACTCTAAAACGTGAAGATCTGTTGAAAACTCAATTTCGAATTTTTGGGGTGAATCCAATACTTCCTTTATCGTAAAAGGAAGTAAAAAAGAAACCCATTTTAGAAGTATTCAACTGGAAAATCACCTATCTCACATCAATACACATTAGAAATGTAATAAAAATGTAAAGTTTAAAAAAAATCGTTAGAGCCGTTTTTGAAAAAATCGAAAAAAACTGAAAAATCACAAGAGTAAACACCTACTTCCGGTTATGCGATTTTCTTCAAAAGCTTGCAGTCGCATCTACATAGTACACAAACCTTATATATGAAGTTTCAACACCATACCTCTTTCCGTTGTTGAGATATGCTGTTCACAGACAGACACACAGCCAGACAGACACATAGACAGACCAATGAAAAAAAATATGTTTTTTGGGATCAGGGGACTCTAAAACGTGAAGATCTGTTGAAAACTCAATTTCGAATTTTTGGGGTAAATCCAATACTTCCTTTATTGTAAAAGGAAGTAAAAAACTAAAGATAATTACAGGTACATATGATCATTATTTCCATTTGTACTTATATAAGGTGCATTATTAAAAATATCGTTAATAATCTGGTGTTCTTCCTGATTGGGTTTTTTTATAAACGAACTTTTATTAGTTCTCTTTCTTTTAGCGGACAAAATATTTAATTGTTTTGCCACTTTTGTGTTTGCCGGTCTCTTTTCATTATTTTTCGGCAATACCGCACAAGCTCCGATATCTAAAATGGCTGAAGCTCTTTTTAAATAACTCTATGTACCATTCTTGCAAAGCCTTTTCGTCTTCATTATTGCTTACTTTTTTATATTTCACCAAGTTTGTTAACTATTTTGTCTTGTAGGTTTCCAGTTGGGTTTGTGTTATTTATATTTAATATAGTATTCAAATGTACTGAAATTTCTTCACTCTGAGAGTTAGACATGTCAGTGATTGTACTTGTAGAAGGACCAAGATGTAATACCTACCACATAATTTTATTTTATTTTTTTAAATTTTATTCTGCATCCGCCAACAGCCGTTAGGCCAATTATAGGCGTCACTGTACATTTTATGGGGACTTCCAACCCCACTAACGACTGTCATGATGTTATTATGACAACCGGGACCAACTTTTTTCCGTGGCAGCCGTACCACAAGGTGCCGGGAGAAGCAGCCGTGGAACTCCAATTCACGTTCTGACCAGAGAGAGCGTTGCTTAACTCTGCTGATCGAACATGGATGCTTGTTCAAGCTACACCACCCGGGACCTGAATACGTTTACAAATGGTATTACTTATGTAAGGAATAATCAGAACAAGTACAGTATTTACCTTTTGTTTGTTTAATAATATACGTTCTACAGCTTTATTTCGGACATATTTTAAAACTGCGTGCAAGCCTTTATCCAACTTTTTCACATGTCCATTCAAATAAAAACACTTAATATTTTTATGTATAGATTCCAGGTGCATATTGGTATTTATACCGCATTCCTGTCGAAAACAGCTTGTCAGAGCTTATAATTCTCACTATAATTGATTTTAACATAGTTGGCAAATTGTGCAGTTTCCGAGTCATCCAAAAATAGGATTAACTCTTTTTTAAATTAAATGTAAATTGGTTCATATCATTGCAATTTTGCAAATATTTCAATATTTTATATACCCATTTTCTCTTATCAGAATGTGATAATTTATTGAGATTTTTTTGCCATGCTCGGTCAACGTGCCATGCACAATATAAGCGGTGTGTATAGCTATTCCCATCACTTCTATCCATGCGTGGTAGAATCCTTCAGTCATATATGACATGAATGTTTTGGGTTTAATTTCAAAGTTTATTTTTAACTTAAGTTTGTAAAAAAATAATTTATGTATTAAAGTGTTTGGACGATTGGTGAACATGCTGTTGGGAATCCTTCATCATAAGTGTTGTAAGTTCAAAATCGTACCCATTCAATCCATGAGTGGAGTCAATAGCAACTATTTTATTCCCAAATGTCTCTAACATCTATTTCTGATTGATTCATGATGATTAAACAAAAATCGTATTTAGAAAGATCATCATTCTTCACTCCCTGCTTCTTATAATAAACAACTGATTGTGATTCACTGTTCTGTTGTTTGTTAACCCACATGTCAACAATTACGGCATCAATTTTATTTCATTTTCCATCATTCAATATATCAATTCCATACGAAGTTTTTATATTCTGTAGGTACATCTTCTCGAGTTAACAAATGGATTCTTTGTACATCATTCTTAAGAATTTGATCTCTGTTTTGATCAAGTATATACTAGAATAGAAATAAAAAATAAAAAACTAGTTATTAAAAAATTAACAAAACTAGGTTACCTTGGCAATGAAACACCAGATAATAATTTATTAGCAATTAGTTCTTTGCTTTCTTTCGGAATATGCAAATGTTCCACATCTTTATCATGGTTATAATAAGTCTTATTATACATAACATAGCATTTTTCTTTTATTTGACTAACTTTAATCTGACTAGTACAAGCAAATTCTAGTTAGCTCAAACCTTGTACTTTTATTGCACATTTGCAATTTCTGTTTTTACCTGGAAAGTTAAAGTTATTAGTAAAATCAATATTTTAAAACAGGCATACCTACTTACCATATTTTTTAATACTTACCTCTATTGCAATTATAATATGAAACTTTTGCACCATCAGTGTCTGTCTTCAAAGTTTTGGTTCCTCTACTCAAAACATATTTGACATTTTCTTGTTTGCTGGTATTGTAAAGCTAGGCTTAATAATCTAAAAAATATGAATTATGTATAATAAATTCACTTGACAAAATAAAACAATAATACATGGTTAAAGTAGAAGCAACGACATACCTTCTACACCAGTGGTTCCCAAACTTTTTTGGCCCAAAGACCCTTTTCCCAAAAATAGTTGATACCATAGACCAGGGGTCGGCAAACTGCGGCCCGTGGGCCGCATGCGGCCCTTTGCAACTTTTTGCGCGGCCCGCCAAAGCACCAATATAACTTTAGGAAAAATCAACAAACTTAGAGCGTAAGCGTGCCGAAATGTGGCTGGTGACAAAAATGCGCGACAAACAGAAGCATAGTGGGAAACCTATTTTACTGCGCAAGTTTAATCCCCACTCCCCAGCGAATACGACGTCTCGCTTAGCAAGTGTAGCATTCTTTCTAGTGATGGGCATAATCGGATGATTTCAATAATCGGAATGTTCCATTTCGGAATGTTTATAAAATCGGAATATCATCCGATTATTTTACATTCCGTAAATGCAAGCAAGGGAAAACGAGCGAAATAACAACAAGCGGAAGGAAGATGAAGTGCTTGCAAATTTACGATAAGAGCACTCGCCGTCGCGCCGTAAGCCCTTATCTGCGTTGGCATCTATTGTTTGGGTTTGTAGGACGGTCAGTAATAGCTATTTACGTTATTAGACCGGTAGCAACATTTTTATGGCCGCGCCAATACTTTACAGGTCGAACCGTAGGTCGAGACCTGTATGTTTGGCAAGGCCATAAGAATTCTACCGGTCGTGTATCGTATAAGATTTTTTAGGATACTGCATTGGTAACTAGCGTTTACATTGTTACTCGTTTGTAACTATGTAGACGCTAGTTAGCAATGCAGTATCCTAAAAAACAATTTATGAGTTTGAGTCGCACAGTGGGATATGAGGAAATAAAATATTTTTTCAAATTATTACAGTAGTTACGTTAATAGACTTTCGGAAAATGGTAGTGATATTTTAAAGTTTAATAGCACATAAAGTACATAATAGATAGTATAAAACAATACTTGAATTTGAAGTCTGTAGGTGTACTATCTAATAATTAATCTACGAAATACCGCTGCCATTAGTGCCATTCACGTATCATACACATGCGCACACGGCGCGACCCGTCGACATTCGCCAACCAGCATATAGCAGTCAAGTGAGTCAATACAACATTCCGTATTCCATTCAGTTCAAATTGGCATTTCGTTTTCTCATTTTGTGTACCGAATAGTAAAATAATCGAATTCCGAAAGTTCCGAATTTTGTGCACCGAACAGTAAAATAATCGAATTCCGAAAAGTTCCGAAATAATAGGAACCTTCCGATTTTTTGAACAATCGGAATCTTTCCGATTATTCATTCCGGATAGGCCCATCACTAATTCTTTCATTTCGCCAGTTTGCTACTGTATGTTCATATGTGCGTTCATGTTGACAGCCGTATGACGTTTCACTACAATATTTTATATTTTTTATATTTATATATTTTATATTTACATATTTATACATATTTAATTGGAATTGTATTTTCTTTTTTCTCTTTTAAGAATTGTAAAATTTTTGTTCTCTAACATTATTGTTATTATAGCATGTCAATAAAAAATAATTTTTTTCTATATTTATTTTTAATAATATTTATACTCGTATATGATATAAAAGCACTATTCAAGTTACATTTGAATGTGCGGCCCGCATTAAAAAAATTATTTTGAAAATGGCCCGCCGTCCGAAAAAGGTTGCCGACCCCTGCCATAGACCCCCCACTGTAACTCGTTCTTTTATTTGCTTATAGCACGTTTGACAATCACTGGTTTTCCATAATTTGATAAGATCTGATTTTTTGGAGTTGATGCTATTTGTAAACGAGGGTAAATTAAATGACACTTTTCCAATTGCATTGAACAAAGCAAGTTCGGGCGTGCAAAAAAGTTGTTTCAACATGCATTCGTCCTGTACATGTCCAAACTCGTGTACCAGCAGTGTGTTGAGACGAACCTAGCTAGTTACAATTTAATCTACTTAAAGTTAATTTTGTGAAGTGTTAATTAGTACTTATATACTTTACCATTAGGTTAACATACGATAAGTTGATATTGAAAAATTTTAATAACGGCCTGTTTGGAGGTCGATTTTCAAATGCCCTCGCCCCCCATTTTTATGCACTGAATTTATCGACCCCTGAGAGATTAATATTGACCCCAAGGGGTTGATATCGACCACTTTGGGAATCACTGTTCTACACAGTCAAATTCTATCTCCGCTTCACATTGAAAATTTTATGATTATCCATTGAATACGTTAAATCTGTTGTTTGATGAAATGAGCTTTTGCAAATGTAGCACTTTGCATTATATAAGTACACATAGTACACAACCTGTTTTTCTCTTATTTTGTGTACGATTTTGATATGTCTATTCTCACATGACGACTAGGAAATCTTTTATTGCAAAACTTACAGGTAGCAGACATTTTTATTTCAGATTAAGGTTTAATGAGCTTAACTCAATGTTGGCACAACAGTGTAGCTGTATATTAGAAGTTCAGTTCATAGAAGACTGGTACCACAGTGCTGCCTACCATGAATTTTATTGGAAACAATTCGGCACGTGGAGCTACGTCTAACGCTTTATCTCGACCCTTAGATCAGTAGGCAGAATGCGTAACCACTGAGCTATGGAGCCCGGCATTACAGCTAGTAAGTTACTAGCATGTGGGATGATATTTTTTATTTTTCAAAAAGCTTTTACGGCAATAATTTGTGCTTGTCTGAAAACCTATTTAGTCCCTATTAGATATACCAAGGGATTTTGACTTAGAAAATGGCGTTTTTTCGAATTTATAAAACTGAATAGTGTTATTTTTCGGAAACTATGTAAGATTCCAATTAGATTTTTTTACTTCTCTCTCTTCTCGCTCTATGTTGTACGGTTTCTGTAGAATTTGCAATTTTTAAAAATTTGGCAAATGCTTAAAAATTAAAAATAATTTTAATTTGGCTAATTATAAGATCACTGTAAAAGAAAGTTGTGTGCATGTATCACACCAGATTTTTACGTTTTTTTTATGCAAGGCGATTGTTAGAATATATGTTGTTCAGTGATAATTTATATATCTATTTAAATGGCTTCTATTTTAGTACGTATTGCGAGTGTTAAAGAAAGATAACTTTAGAAGTTATACTTTAATAACAGCTTAGAGTAGGTATACAAAAAAACTGAATTGTACACTGCTGTAATGCTGAAATGTCTTTTCTAGATGCTAATCCCAGCAACTTACTCAGTTTTACTTATCTGGGCTTGATCAAGGGTTTTGTTAAAATGTCAGCTAGTTGATGTTGCCCTGCAATGTGCATTACTTTTAGAACACCCTCGGACACTTTCTCACGAACCTGTACCACACATCTATATGCTTGGTCCGCTTTTGAAACTCTGGATTTCTCGTTAGTTTCACCGCACTGGTATTATCAATTTTTAAAATAGGCACAGGTTAAATGTCATGCGTAATTTTATTCAGAAGTCTGGAGAGCCACACACTACTTCCTTTGCAGCTTAACTTCCAGCTATGAATTCTACATCTGTTGTTGATAGGAAAATCGAACGCTGCTTCTGACTGATCCACGTTACAGCTCCTCCGTCAAATTTATACATGACGCCCGATGTTAACTTACGAGTCGACACATTACCAATATAATCTGCATCACTGTATGCTCCTAACATACCACAACCAGCTTGATAGCTAATAATGTAACCAGATGTTACTCAAAGATATTTAAAAATTTTCTTCACTGCTTGCCAGTGCTTTTGAGTAGGTTTGTGAGATATGATTAACTGCACAAGCAATGTCAGGTCTCGTAGCTAAAGTACGTTTTTTTTCTATAATAACTGTCAAAGTGTTACAATGTTGGTAGATATGTGATCAAAACGCTAGGAAATGTTTATACCTCGTGTTGGTAGAACTTTTTTAAAATTATGGTTATGTGTCAATTTTGAATGTCAAAATTTATCAATTACAATTTAATTACAATTACCTTTAATTTTGCAAATGTTGATTATGTTTATTTTCAAATATTGTAAGTTTAATAATTAATAAATTTGTAATATTTTACTATGCTGTTCGTTTTATCCACTATTATGACAAATCTGTCAAAATGACAATCATCTTTTTAGTGTAAAAAAACAACTAAAAATCTATGTACCAACATTATTAAAACTAAGGACCCTACAGGAATGCAACTTATCCCCTAGAAAGTTGAGCTTGAAAATTATTATAGAAAAAAAAATTTACTTTACTGCCAAGTACATAAGGCTGCCCACTGCTGAACGAAATGATACACTTTCAGGTAATATTTCAAAGCACTTTGGTTCCACGGTACCGTTCATTTTCACTGGTATTAAAATGGGAAATGCTTCGGCTATATTAAATTTCCTTAACACTCTATTTGTGTAGATTTCCTGATTTTCTAATAAAAGATGGTAAAATTATTCAATTTTTCTATTTGATCTCCCAAGTAATTTGATACCTGTACAATGGTAACGCTGATTTCTGGTTTTAGTTTATCTGTTAGAGCAACAATGTCCTCTTTTTCCCCAGCAAGCAGTCCATCATGAACATAAAGCACAATCATCAGCTTCTTCGACGAGTTTCTTATGAACAAACAAGGATCCGCGGTACTTGGTTCCAACCCACAGGATTTAAGAAAATCGGTGAACCGTTGATTCCAACATCTCGGTGACTGCTTTGGACTGTACAGACTTTTGATGAGCTTGCAAACTCCCATCTTCATACGATTCCAGCTGTTGCATATAAACTTCCTCTTTAAGAAATCCATACAAAAACGCTGTTTTAACATCAAATTGTATTAACTCCATGTTTTTCATAGCTGCCACAGCTAGTACAGCCCTCATTGTATCAAACCTGGTGATCGGTGCAAAGGTTTCACCGTAGTCGACACCAGCTATCTGTGAAAAGCCTTTTGCAACAAGTCTTGATTTAAACCTTGCAACACTGCCATCAGAGTTCTCTTTGATTCTGAAAACCCAACGATTTTGTATAGGTTTCTTCCCAGGGGGAAAAACTCGTCAGCGTTCAGGTTCAATTTTCATCCAAAGACTTAATTTTGTCATCCATGGCCGCTTTCCATTCATCTTTGTTTATCGAAGATACGGCATACTAAACTATTTTAGGTTCAGTTTCGGCTAACATTGCATATGCATCAAACTGTTGAGGCAGTATGGGATGATTCTGTTCTTCTTGCTTATCCTCTTCATCTCCAGAAGAGTCCGTCCCTTTATTCATGTCGTTATCAACATCAACTACAGACGTTGGTGGAATGAATTCTATTATTGCTTCCTCTTGTTTAAAGATTACATCTCTGCTGCAAATTATTTCTTTCTTTTCAGATATAAACATCCTATAGCCATTTTTGTCTGCACAATAGCCAACCAGAACTCCTTTTATGCTCTCCCTATCCCATTTTTGGCATTCCTACTTTGGTATGTGCACAAAGCATTCTGTTCCAAGAATATTTAGATGATGAACTGGTCTATCATGTCCTGACCATAATTCAATGGGAGTTATCCCATTCACAGAACTTGGTCCTGTCCGATTTATCATACAAGCCGTGGTGTTTTCTGCCTCCGCCCACAGTGCTTCCGGCAGAACCTTGGCGTGTAACATCATTCTTGTTGCCTCTACCAATGTGCAGTTTTCCCTTTCAGCTCCACCGTTTTGCTCAGGCGAATATTGGCATTGTGATCCTATGACGCAGTCCAACTTTCTCAGTTATTTTTTCTCACTTCTTTATTGTCGAACTCTTTACCTCCATCAGTTAGTAGCTCCCTGATGGTGTGTCCGGCAACCTTCAGTTCAGAAATAACTCCAGCTTGTTCTTCACTTCAGATTTTTCTTTTAGAATATACACGAATCTGTATTTCGAAAAATCATCTTTGAAGTCTACAAAGTGAGCGCCTCCTAAAGAAGTTTAAGGCATTGGCTCGCAAACATTTGCATGAAGCAATTCATCTAATTTCGTTGTTCTCATTATACAATGAGCAAAACTAAGCCTATGCTGTTCTCCGTACATGCAGGCCCCGTAGAATTCTTGATCAATGTTGATTTCAATTCTGCGCTTCTTAAGAAACTGTTGTACCTATATGTTGTTTGTTTTGATGGCCAAATCTGCTATGTATTAGCTGCAGCTAAGTGAGCCATACCAGCTTTTTTTTGGAATTACTATTCGCATACACATTTCATAGAGCCCATTATGTCTCTCCCACTGCTGCAACAATATAGTTCCTCATCAGCTTACATTGACCTTTACTGAAGTTAGCAGTAATTCAATCACTTATAGTATGGAAAATAGATTTCGTCGAACCCCAGGCACCTACATACATCTCAACTGTGCCCTTTAATCCTTCAATAGAGCGTTTTTTATTACCCCTACAAGTAATAGAGAACATTGACGAGTGGAGTGTTAAAATATAACTCGGTGATTTTTCTTATTTGATATTTTCTTTTGATACACCTGCAGATAAAATTGAGTTTACAAATACACTTGGGGATTTACATATTGAGTAAGAACCCCAAACCATGGTAGTTTTAATTTTATGTTGTTTTATTCTTGCAGGTCGAGCGATGAGAGTGGCAGCGATTCTGATAACGGTCCACCACCACGCAATGATAACAACCACAACCCACTTAATGGTGGTGAATGATTGAATCAATGTTGATAATTTGAAAATAAAAAATTAAAAAGTTTTATGGTTTTTTTTACTTATGTGGGCATGGGAAGTTGGTTTTTAAAGAATGATTTTCTAACAGTGGCACAAATTCTGCTTAGATAATTACAGCTTTGATCAGTATTAGCAAAGAACATATAATTAGAAGAGACTCAGCGCCACAAAACAATACCTCTCAGCGCTGGGCAGTAGTAGTGTATAGCCTAAAAACTCCCGTCCGCTAGGCTTAAGGTCTCTACATCAGCACACTAAAGTTTAAGGTACATACCGCCATTAGTGATTTTTATATTTATCCTTGTCGCACAATTTTTTCCAACTGGGGATAAAAAAACACAATCTAACCATAATTTGACTTTACAGCAGTGCCATTATACCAAAAAGAAAATTCACAAAAACTAGTCTTCTCTATTGCACTTGGGAAATTTGTATTTGTTATCTTTATCACACAATTTTCTCACATTCTCACATGAGGAATGGAATGGTGGTACCTTACACTTAGTTTATTAATCTAGTGATCTTAGCTAAGCTCCCAGGTCTTATCCATCTGATAATAGGGATCCCAGTTAAACATAGCTCAGGGAATTCGACGATTGACAATCAATGGTCACATATAATCTCATAAGAGCATTAATTCTTTCTGAGTGCATTCCAACAACGTCGTATTAATTGGCCCGAGCGGAACGCGAGTATGTGTCAAAACTGAAGCAAAATCTAACCTGTTAACCTCGAATTTGACATAGACTTACAGTGCCACCAACATAAACAGTGCCAACCTATGAAAAAAAATCACAATCATTTATGGTCACCCGGTGGAAGGTATGAAGAACTCTATCCAACCAGAATCATTCCAGACCCAAAAATATTTCAAAGAATATTCAATCAGTTAAGTGAAACAGGTTCATTTTATAACAAAAATCCTGGTGGACGTCCAAAAAATGTAACAGTCGAACAAGAAGAAGAGATCTTGGTTAGAATCGCGGAAAATCCTGAATTAAACGCTAAGCATTTGGAAGCTTCTATGGGAATTGGTAAATCAACCGTCTCAAGAATCGTTCATGCAGAAAATTTGTTACCCTACCATTTTACGCCCGTTCAAAATTTATTGCCAGGAGATTTGCAAGCCAGATCAGAATTTTGCCAAAATCTACTAAATAACAAAACAAAGACCGCATATTCCTGAAAAAGATATTATTTACTGACGAGTCAACTTTTACAAAACGAAGAATTTTTAACTGGAGAAATAATCATCACTATGCTTTGGGAAAATCCTCGCCTACATAGAGAATAGTATATTAAAATACAAGTTTCAGAAGGCATCTATTCAAGCACAAATTTGAAATTCCAAAACGAGCCGCATAGCGACAAGTTGAGAAACAAATGAGTGCTTGAAGGACTTTCTGTAACAAGTGTTTTATACTAATTTTTCTATTTTGCCGCTTTATACCATTTTATAAATTGCAAAATAAATTTTTTTTCTATTTTGCGTTTAGAACAATTCCATTCTAGCACCCAAATGATGTCATTTCATAACGACTTATTCTAACACTCAAATGACGTCATTTGGGTGCTAGAATGGAGTTATTCTAAATGCAAAATAGAAAAACACATTTCCAGCACGGGTTTTCGATAAATATTTGGTGCGGGATTATCGACAATTTCTTGATCGGCCCATTTCAGCTTCCGCAGAGACTGAATGGAGAACAATATTTGCAATTTTTACAAAATAATTTACTTGACTTGACGCATATCTGAGCACCAGCACTGTCTCAAGTCGGGTCTCGTTTCATCGCCAGCTTTCACCGAACACCAACACGATACCGGCCATAAGATCCTTTTTGAATAAACTTCCATTATCTGCAAATCCCATTCTTCTTTAGCAGAAAGATTCACGAAGCCATTGAGATTTACAAACACCCTAACAATCTTAATCCGGACGAAGGCTTTCCCCTTCCTTCTATGTGGAAAGTGCTAATTCCTAAGCCCCCTCCACCACCACTGAACCACGACGGCAGTTGTGCTAGTCAGACCTTAGTTTTTTTGGATTCCCTGGTTTGGAGCTAATTTTACTGTACTATGATGAAGTCCCTTACGAAAGTGGGTGAAAGGTTGAGTTCTTTAACCTCAATAATGACCCGGTCCAATCCTGGAAGTAATTTGTTACTTAATGACAATGTCCATGAAAGCCTCCGAAATCAGATTTTGTTATATAAGTGCGGTAGAGTTTTAAATAGCAGAATTTTATAATACAAAACGGAGCGATGAAAGAGTCACCTATTAATCATATTTAACCACCCAGCATGTTTCAGTTTATAAGTTATCCTGTTATATTTACATATATATCATACATAAGTCGCAAACAGGCATTCTGTAGTTTTTGAATCCTAAGTTAATCCTGATAATCAAGATAAGAGTCGTATACTACGTTGCAATAGTTCATCTGTGATAAAACCAAACTAATGTATAATTCTTCAACGGAGTACCTAATAGCTAACCTTGACGTGTATCTAAAATAAGAATGTTCGTACCAATATCTTGAAAATTATGAAAACAAAAGAAAATCTAAAACTAAGTTGAATTGTCCCTTAAAAAGTGTCCTAAGGATGTTAAAATAGTTTGGTTTTAAGCGACAATAATGGATCTATAACGAAAAAGCAAACATTAAAAAAGTTTGTTTCTTGAACATTACTCAAAAACTAAGATGGTTAGGTCCAATTTATTTTTTGAATATTATTCTGCATTGGAATGCGCAATTTTTCTCTAATTTAATCGCCTTTGTATTCCTTATGATTTTTATAATCCGGTGATGAACCTTGAATTTGATTAACACTGAATGTTATACATCAGGGTGGTTTGGCATTTCAAAATGTTCCTAATTTTTCTAACATATTTCTGCTATACCAGATGTTGATATCCTTTATCTAATAGACTTGTCTGTCCGTCCGTCTGTCCGTCCGGGACGCTGTTTCAGCAGCCAAACCGTAAGAGATAGAGAAAAAAGTTATTAAAGTTATATGTTTGGAATGGTCATGTCAGCTCAGGAACCGAATTTCAGTCACGTGACACTTCCGGTTTTCGAGAAATCACAAAAAAGACCGTTTTTCAAATAGAACACGTATTAAATAAAAATGTTTCAGTAGCCAAACGGAGCTGCAACCCTCTGCGCCTTAAAACGTCGATCGGTTAGGCAATCACTTTGACACCTTCCAGGTCTGGGTACAGTTTTTATTTAATACGCGTTCTATTTGAAAAACGGTATTTTTTGTTTTTTTAAATGAGACATTTGTCTCACTGGATTGCTTGTATAATAATAATAATAATAATAATGTCTTTATTCTTAATCTTTTTTTTTTCAATTCACATTAATTATACAAATTCCTCAAATTAATTCTCTTTCTAAAATATGCAGTGTGTCCACTTGTCGCACTTATTTGTGTGTTCATTTCAAGTTGCGACACTAATCTTGTTCTGAAGTTGAAGGTTATTTAGCCTACTAGTAATCTATTTTGAGTACCCAATATAGTGCCAATAGTTATTTGTATCGGTCAACATATCATCATATTGTTTCTCGTTCATATTCATCACCTTATACTCTTTTGGGAAGATAGTTAAGTACTTATTTCTCCTTGCCAGCTTGTTGAAGGATAAGCAATGAAAATAGAGATCTCTATCCTTCGAAACTGCTATAGAATCGGCACAGGGGATAATGTGAGTTTGTCATGGGAGAACTATAGGAAAAGTCAAAAGAAAGGGATTTGACCCTATACTAGTTGATTAAAGGTTCCTCAGGGTTTCCAGTTCCTTTACTCACAAATAAGAATTTTTTTGCTCAATGTAACAGTTTGGATATCATATGTTTAAGCAATATCAGAGATTTAAAGAAAATGTGGTAGGACTCTTTCTAATAAAACCACCGGTAGATTCCTCATTACGTCATGCAGTACGTTTTCTAGAAACTCAAAAAAGCTCAGTTAACCATGTTGGTAAAAGAGTTGGAACAAATGTCTACCCCATTATTAATAGAAAATCCCTGTTAAAATCTAGCGTTTAGGGCATGTGAAATTTTATTTCCTATGATGGTAATTATGGTAGATCGTAATACCATGGCTATGTTTCATTTGTAAGAAATATATTTGATGTAAATTCTAAATCTTGTTTAAGAATGTGCTTACAAAATCTGTCTATGAAACTCTAATCTTCTAAGATGGTCATTGTCTTTTAAAGAAATTTCAAACAAAGTACGCTACACTGAAAAAAAGCTACTAATTCAGGAAATGCCTCTGGTAGCTAAATTCCTTCAGTTTGAACCAGAATAATTTCTTTGGCATCATTTCTTGATTAACAAATATTGCATTATATCAATCTTTAAAATACCTTCTAAACTTTCAATCATACCCTCCAAGATAATGCCGCAATCACAGCTCGAGTTCAGTGCAGGACCAGCTCTATAAAGAGGGACTTTTGAAGAATCATATAGTGCCTTAGCAGTTTCAAGCAATAAAAAATCAAAGGTTTTTGAGACAATTATTAACCTTATTTGATATTAAAAAGCAATATGCAGTAGAAATAAATTATTCGAGTTTGATTCATTGAGTAAGCTACGCTGCAAACAGCCCTTGAAGTGCCTTATGAGATAATGCTGTAAGTGTAGTGAAACCAGGAATAGTATTTTATTTATCACATAGAGAATTAGCAACATGGACACCCTATAATAATCTATTTACGTATGTACTGTTTCATGTCGTCTCCCTCTTTCAAGAATTGCGGTCGCATAGCAACCACCCAGTGTTTAAAAGAGGTGTTGCTCGGTAGTCCGTTTACCTTTTTATGTAACTTAGAGACGGAATATTTGTTTGTAAACAGATACGAAAACAGTTTTACTTGTCAATGAGCTGTAGACGTGTGTTAATTTTATGAATATAATTTTTAATAGTAGTGTTTAGTGATAAGTGTACATACGGATAGTGGTGTAGGTAAGTCTAAAATTATTTAGAAGTTATACACATTTAGTAGTCTAAATCATATAATTTTAAGCAGGAAGTACATCATAAACTGTCACAGTGAAGCATAAAATTATTAAAAGACTACAATTTTTAAATTGCATCATGCGATTACAGTTTAAAAATCGACAAATAGGTATTGCTCAACACATAAGTAGAAATTAATCTCATTTGTTGTTTATAATATTACAACATAGCAAGAAACTTCAATTGATTCATTTAGTTTTGTTGAAAGAATAGCGTTTGTAGGTTTCTATCGTCCATAAAGCATATTTTCGTAATCGACTAATTTTCAACAGAACGGAATCGGTTTACAAAATAATACTGTCAAAAAGCTAACATAATTCTATCTATTTTGTAGTAGTATTATACAATATCAGTTGATGTCAAGCATAATCTGTGAGTTAGCACTGATGGAACCAACTAATATTGTGAGATAGTAGAGATTTTCATTAACTAAACAGCAGGTAGAAATATTTATAGATTGCATAGTAGCTACATATAATAATTTTATAAATTATACACGATATAACTAAATTATTGATAAATAATTAAATGTAACAGCTTTACATAACTATTTTGGCTATGAGTTAAATTTTTACAGATTGATGTCGATAATATTTTACCAAATATGAATAGGTCCTGTTCATTCGTTCAATTTGACAATATTCTTACAAGTCATAAAGATTTACTAAAAACGTCGCAGATTTGATGAAATGTGTTGTTTATTGATAATTTATGTATTTACTATATAGGGGTTTTGTGTACTATGAAATTTAGAAATAGCTATGTATGTATTCTTCTTAGTAGTAACATAATTAAGTAAGTGTCTTGACACCATACTAACGCATGACTAATTATTGTAAATTTAGTCATGCCAAATGTTTTTATCTTTGATTGCATGCATATGTAGTTGGTTTTTTACTTCCCTCGTGGAAAAAATCACCTTCCGAGATTTCTTCAGATCTTCACGTTTCAGGGTCCCTAGATGACAAAGATTAGGTTTTCTCAATTTCGTTTGTCTGTCTCTCTGGCTGGGTATTAGTATAGTATGTCGCCACATCGGGACAAGTTTAATGCAATACAAAATTTTAATACACAATAGAAAATTAGTATGTCATCACATCGTGAACAGTTTAATGCAATACAAAATTCTTCTGTGTTTCATGAACCAAACCAGTGCAACCTGCAGTTCCAAGTAGGCATTGTTGCAACTGTTGTTGTTGTTGAAGACCCGGATCTGCAAGTAAAAGGTGTCGTTTCCCAAAATTCATTGCTAGTTCTTCTGTGGCCGTTAAAGACAGAACTCATGCACAGTAGGACCTTGAGCCATGTTACATTTGATAAAATTTTCATCATTTTAGTTTTTTCCAATGCGGCAACACTATACATAGTAATTTTTATATTTTTTCAATTCGGCGACATACTATACTAATACCGTCTACAGTGCCTTTATATAGACAGTGGCGACAATGGGGTGTCTTATTTTTGATTGGCTCCCTAGATCACGTGGTTTTAGCCGCCATGTTTATGCTAAATCACCTGTGATTCGTGTTATACTTTTGGCAGTACTGAAGTGTATTGTCAGTCTATGTCATTTTCGAGGTTAGTAGGTTCGGTTTTGCGTCAGTTTTGACACAAACTGACTCAAATCTTAACCTGCAAATCTCAAATGTTTTCAGTACTGCCAAACGTAAAACACGTATCACAGTCGACTCTGATCACGGATTTAAATAAACACCCGTTAGAAATTTGCCTAAATATGGCGGCGGGGGTGTGGCTTAGTTGTATTGTCGCCACTGTCTATATAAAGGCACTGTAATACCGTCTGCCTGTTTGTCCATCTGTTGGCGGTAGGTATAACTCACAAACTGTTTGTTGGAGGACGATATTTTACATGCGGGTTATATGTCTATCTGGCATGAAACAAGAAAATTTCTGTTAAATATATACTAAAGGGTGAGCACCTTAAAAAAATTAAATTGTGCTTATTTTTATCTTAACAGGAACTATTAGTTAAATAAAACTAGTATTTTGCACATAGCTCAGATTTTTACCCTTCACGAAAAAGGACATATTTTGGGACCACTATATACAAGGCGAACACTTTAAAATATTTAGTTATTTTTCCTTTGATATTTTCAAAAATTTTTATTTCAAACCTTCCACTTGCGAGGAATGTTTCGTGTAAAACCATTTATAGTCAAAAAGTTGTCAGGTTCCTAGCAGCATTAAAGTGGTGAATTTCATAGATATTTCAATTTTCTAAGATGTTTGTCAATAGTTGTCACATTACTTCAATTTTGAAGATACAAATTGTCTTATTAGTTTTGATAAAATATGGGGGGTACAAAAAGTTGGAAAACCTAAATATTCCTTGATTAAGAAAATCTGGAATATACAGAATCTGGTAGTTAGTTATTTGAGTTTTGGATGAAACCTGGATTTATGAAAATGATAACCAACTGCGCCAGTGAGTAAATAAATCAAATCCTCTGGGTGTTCCATGAATAGTTGAGGTCAAAGGCAGAAAGTTTACAATTCTTTATGCAGCAAGTTTTGTAGATTTTTTACCAAGTTGAAACCTATTGCTTATCTCTGAACTAGATCATAAGGATTACCATAAAAACATGAATGTCAACATTTTTACAAAGTTGGTAAATGATCAATTGCTCCCGGTATTACATTCATTGGAGAAATCATGCGTGATAGTGATAGACAATTGTGGTGATAGTGTAGTGTTTGGGGACTCCTATATCCGATAGAATTTTTCATAGTTTGCTACTAGTCCGGGAGCCAGTGAACTTTTTGTTACGTCATAAGGTAAACGACTAAATTATACTTCATGAATTAGTTTTTGTGCTAAAGTAAACGAAAACTGATTTCTGCAATCCCAAATCCGGGGATAACATTTAGGGTTGTGATGTGAAAGTTGTCGTAATTAACAACTATTTTACGTCATTTTTAAATGCAAAATACAAGTTCCCATCAAAAGTTTGATTAACACAGAGCAATAAAATATGTTTCTGCAATGTGGAATCCGGGGATAACCCCTTCTGCAAAGAGGGTGAATATGTAGGGTTACACAAAAATCATCTGCTGGCAACTTAACTAAAAAATTCGAATGAAAAGATTTGTACATTCCATCAAAAAATCTTTCCAGAGATCACAGTCAGGCTGCTGAAACCCAGAGCAGCACTGAAAAACATCTCAATACAACACAGGAGAGTACCACTTCATCGTTAGTTGCTCTAGAAGAAGTTTCTTTTCTGATCCAGTAGACCTCGAAACAGACATCGAGACGAGGGTTTCGGAAGCATCTACGATTCCTCGATCATGCCTTTTTGTAGTTTATCTCGTAAACGTTCTAAAGGTCGTGTTTATTACATTAATTTGTGGAAATTGTACTATTTTGTGTAAAGAGGTAATGCTGGTAGCACTTGAGAAACACGATAACAACATGCTTGAGAAAATTGAGAATAGTAAGAAAACTTCGTGTATATTTATTGTTGTACAAATCGCATTGATTTGTTGAATATAATAACGTGAAATTGACTCGGCACGAGCATTTGACGGCGCGCGACAAGTTACTTTTGAGGCGCTTGCAGAAAGTCAGGACCCCGGAGTTTGTTATGCAGAATATCATTTTTGTAATGTTTAATGTTCGCACTAGTGCATGCAAAAAGAATTTTTCATTTATCTTACAAAATTTTTACAACTTCAACCCTATATATTCACCCTCTTTGCAGAAGGGGTTATCCCCCAATTCCACATTGCAGAAATATATTTTTTCTTCAAACGGCAGTAAAATGTGCCATTATACTGCTGGATTGATGATGCTAAACGGTCACTTCATTGCCATGGCATCTAAAACACTTTATCTGCCGCTCGTCAGCGGCAGATAATATTATCTGCCGCTGACGACTTTATCTGCCGCTCGTCAGCGGCAGATAAAGTTATTATCTGCCGATGACAACTTTATCTGCCGCTCGTCAGCGACGAGATCAAGTCATTTTCTTCGAATTTTATTCACAAAATTGTAAATAATTTGTTATAAAAACGTTTGAAGAAAAAATCCTATATGTTATTCGGAGCAAAAGTATCTTTATGTGGCTCGGCTGTACTTATCTGCCTCGCAAGCTCGGCAGATAACCCGTCCAGCCTCGCCACATAAAGTATAACTTTTGCTCCTAATAACATAATATACTATTATTGCTATGTGTTAATTAAACTTTTGTAAGCAATTTGTATTTTGCATTTAAAAATGACGTGAAATAGTCGTCAATTACGACAACTTTCACAGTGCAACCCTTACACCCGTATGCATGGTCGTTCGCCAGTGGCTCGCCGGCGACTCGCCGGAGTTTCGTTATGAATAGTATGTTGGTGGCACTGTACGTCTATGTCAAATTCGAGGTTAGCAGGTTAGATTTTGTGTTAGTTTCTGTCAAAACTGACGGAAAACCTAACCTGCTAACCTCGAATTTGACATAGACTTTCAGTGCCGCCAACATACTATTCATAACGAAACTTCGGCGAGTCGCTGGCGAACGACTATGTATACGGGTGTTTTATTAATGTTATCCCCGGATTCGGGATTGCAGAAATCGGTTTTTGTTTACATCAATACAAAAACTAATTCATGAAGTTTAATTTAGCCGTGAGCCCAATGACGTAACAAAAAAGTTCAATTGAAGCAAAAGCTGTCGAATAATCAATAAAGTATAAATATATGGGTGAATAAACCGAAGGTTCTTTTTGATTGATTATTTTACATTCAAGAGCTCCTTTTCAGCTTATGGTATTTGATTTAAGGAAAATTTTTAAACATGCATTTAATGCATTGAGGAGCACTTTACTAATGTCTGATATAATTGCTAGCAAACGATAGTTATCATATTTTCGGAGCGATCATTTCTTATGTAATGTAATAAAGATTACACATGTTTCTTCCATTAAAGTTATAGATTAAATGGAGATACCATCACAATCTGTAGCCTTATTTAGATTTATAAGTACCGTTGATTTCAAAACTTTCGCGTACACATTCAAAATCAAGTAACAAAGATTTTGCAAAATTTTAGCTGTGTGAACTGGTAATTTTGAGATTAGGTTAAAGATGACATTTACAGCATTTAAAAAAAAATTGTGATCGGTCTCTCAGGTCACAAATTCCTGTCTTATTATGTAGTTTTCACATAATAATTACAGATAAAAACCAATGACCTTTACAAAACAAATAATTTGGCAGTAGGTAATTAGTGTTTGAAGGTAACAGAAATTTAATTATAACAAACCTAAAAATAAATACAAATATATTTAAAAAGGTTTTAATATTTTGTCATGGCCTCATTAGCCTCTAGCAACGCATTCAATCTCCTGGGCATAGATCATATAAGGTTTCGCCAATAATTTTGCTCTTCGGTTAACTCTTCCCACGAATTTTGAATAACTTTCCACAATTCTTCAGCAATTGCAGGTCTAAAGTTCCCTCTATAAATTTTATTGAAAATCGTACGACACTCATTAATGACCAATAGAAAAATTAGTTCACGAGCCGTAACCAAGACAACAACAAAATTTCTTGGAAATTTTTTGTAGGTATACATTACTTCTTTTTAGGGTGTGTGTCGTTACGATTTTCTTACTGAATCTGCATTCGAGCATTAATTCATATCCGGAAATTATTTTTCGTGGATTCCAACAACGTCCTAATTTGCCCTCGCGTCCCGCTCGGGCAAATTAATACGACGTTGTTGGAACGCACTCAAAAAATTTCCGGAAAGAATTAATGCTCTTATGAGATTATATGTGACAATTAAATCCCAAACATTTGTTCTAAATAGCCTGAGCTTTGTTTTTGTTTTGATGTTTGCTGCTGTCCATACTCGATTTAGCATAATAAAAGCATTGCGTGCCGACTTTATCCTTGCATCAATATCTATTTCTGTACCACCATTTCTTCCTATTATACTACCCAGATATCTGAATTCATTTACCTCCTCGACCTCCTCACCATCAATGGTTATTTTTGTTCCTACTTTTGCTTCTCTAGTTAGCAGCAGCTTGGTTCTCTTGGGATTGACCTTAAGCCCCATTTTCTTGGCATGTGGTTCCAGTCTTGTGATCGTCTTTTGCATTTGTTTTTTATTTGTCGTTATGAGGCAAATATCGTCCGCAAACTCTAGGTCTTCTAGTTTTTGGAACATCCCCCAATTTATGCCAGTAGTTTTGTCTTCTGTGTACTGCGTTATCCAGTCTATAACTATAATAAACAGGGTCGGTGACAGTATACAACCCTGCCTTACTCCTTTTTCCATTTTAAACGCATGGGAAAGCGTTCCTTCATGTTCTACTTGCAGTTCAGAGTTGTCATAAAGTGCTTTTATAAACCGTATGTATTTTTCTGGTATGCCAAATTGTTCTAGAATTTTCCACATTGCACTTCGGTTAATGGAGTCGAAAGCTTTTTCGAAGTCTATAAAATTTATATAGATTTCTTCTTCCACTTCAGCTGTTTGTTCTTAAGGTACCTATGTGATCTACACATGCCCTGTTTGGTCTGAAACCAGCTTGGTTTTCTCGCAGTTTGTTGTTGATTGGTGCTTTCATTCTATTCCACATCATTCTTGTCATGACTTTGCTAGCCACGCTGAGTAGTGTTATTGGTCGCCAGTTCTCGCATTTGGTTAGAGTGCCCTTTTTGGGTAGTTTTATTAATATTCCCCTTCCCCACTCTTCTGGTATTCTTTCCTCTGTCCATATTTTATTTATCAATATGTGCAGTACTTCAACTGTCAGATCTGTATGGCCTTTTATTAGCTCCGCTGTTATTCCGTCTATTCCAGCAGCTTTGTTGTTTTTCAGCATTTTTACTGCGGTTTTTATTTCTTCCTTGGTGAATGTATCTTCCTTTATATCCAGTTTCACATAATTGATTTGTGTTTCAAACTCTAGTTCATTTTCTTCTTTTGAGATTTTATATACCTCTGCAAAATATGTTGCCCATCCTTCTCTTATTTCTTTTTGTGTAGTATATACTTGTCCTTGTTTTCCACTTATTTTAACTGTGTTTATGTATTTCTTTCCTTTTATGGTTTTGGTGAGATCATATAACGTCTTCGTATCCTGTTTCATTGCTGCTTCTTCAGCTCTCTTCGCCATGTCTTCCATATATAGTCTCTTGTCCTTCCTCGCACTTTTCTTTATTTCTTTATTTTTTTGGTTATATTCACTCATATGTATATTTTTGTGTTCTTGGTTTTGTCGTAATCATTATCTTGATTTTTAGTTTTCTTCTTTCTTCTATTTTTTCTTTCTTTTCTCTGGTTATCCATGGCTGATCTGATTTCTGTCTGTATCCTATTTTAGATTTTGCTATTTCTTTGATCGTATTTTTGTATTTAGTCCATATGTCTTCGGTATCCTGTGTTGCCAAGTTTTCTAGATCTCCCATTTTTATCTCTAGTGCATTTTGGTATTCTTGCAGGATGTCCTAGTCTTTCAATTTTACTGTGTTAAATTTCCGTATTGTTTTTAATTGCGCAAAAGACATTCCTGTTTCCTCCCTTATATTTCTTATCCATGTTAGTCGTGGCCTTCCCTTGGCTCTTTTTCCTTGGGGGTTCCATTCTAAGGCCCTTCGACCTTGGTGCTCTTTTGTTTTCCTGAGTGTGTGTCCTAACCAGCCATGTTTTCTCTTTTTTATTTCACCGCTTACTTCTTGCTGGCTGGTTCTTCTCCATAATTCAATGTTTGTAATTGTTTCCGGCCACCATATTTTTAGGATGTGCCGTAGGCATTGCTTTATAAAAGTCTGTATTTTCTTTAAGTTTGAACTTTTTATGCACCACGTTTAGCAGCCGTAGAGTAACACTGCTTTTATTGTACTGTTATAGTAATTTACGATACAAGTAACGTTATCAAGGTTTTTACATTACAAGAGAATAGTTTGAATGAACGAGCGACGTTAGGAGCGAGTTCTTTAAAATTCTCGAGTAATGTAGAAAGCGAATAACGTTACGTATATCGTAACACGGTTTATTTTATCCTAAAATACTAATCTTGAAAAAATAGGAAAAATGGTTATTAATGACACAACAGCGAGTGGTGGTATCACTAGTAAAATAAAAACTCAATACTGTATTGGTGGTAGTACTGTCAGGTTATGTTAAATTTGAGATTTTCAGGTTAACTTTTGCGTCAGTTTGTGTCAAATAACAAACAAAACCTAACCGACTAACATCGAATTTGACATAGACTGACAATACATTTCAGTGCTGTCAACATGTGATTAATGCTAATAAAGTATCGTTATGTTATTTTTCTTAACAACACTAGTGTTGTTAAATGCATCTTAACGCAACTCGTTGCGAAGGAGTTATTGTCATAATAACATAATAGGATAAAATAAAATAGTTTTGTTTTAGTTTGCACACTTATATTTTTATCACCCCCACACTGAATTCAACCTTAAGAAGACTCCTCTTGCTTTATTGATCCGTTGTTCTATGTCATTTTCTGAGCTGTCCTCGTGACTCAACGCAGTACCTAGGTACAGAAATTCTTCAGTTTCGTCTACTTTTTCTTCGTCAATGTATATATTATTTGTGTTAGTTGTATTCACATTCATGATTTTGTTTTTTTTTCTATTTATGTTTAGCCCTATTTTTTCGGATTCGATTTTCAACTTATCTAGTTTTGTCTTCATGTTTGGTAATGTATGTGAGAGCAGGCATACGTCGTCCGCGTATTAAAAATTTTCTAAAGCTTTTGTTAGGCCCCAGCTTATTCCTCTTTGGTTTCCTCTATTAGTCTCTTCCATTATATTGTTTAAAATAATTATGAATAGCAGTGGCGACAAAATACACCCCTGCTTAACTACAGCTTCTGCTGCAAAAGGTTATGACATTTTCGCATTTAAGAGTACTTGGCATTTACCATCATCTGGTATTCCTTTGTTCTTCAAGGCGGTCCATATATATTCTCTATTGATGGAATCAAACACACTCTCGTAGTCTATGAAAAGTAACTGTAATGGCGACTGATATTCACGGAACTGTTCGATTATAATTCTTAGAGTATTTATATTATCTGGGCAGGAACAGCCGGCCCTAAATCCTGCCTGTTCCTTTCTTAGTGTCTTGTCTAGTGTATCTGTTATTCTATTCAGTATAATTCTATAAAATATTTTATTGATTACACAGAGCAGTGTGATCCCCCTCCAGTTGCTGCAAACTTGTAGACTTCCTTTTTTTGGGATTGCTATCAGCATTCCTGTTTTCCAATCTTCTGGGAACTTTTCATCTTTCCCAATTTTCTTTATTAATGGATATATTACCTCTACTGTTGTGTCTTCATCAATTTTTAGCATATCTATCGTGATTCCATCAGTTCCTACTGCTTTACCACTTCTCATTTGTTGGATCGCTTTTCGTAGCTCTGCTTCCTGTGGTATTTTTGTACTGATGCCTTGTTCCATAATTTGATTTGGTTCAGGTACCTGCATTTCTTCTTGTTGTGTGTTCAATATCTCTTCAAAATGTTCCTTCCATCGTTGTAGTTGTTGGTCAATTGTAGAAGTATTTGTCCTTCTTTATCTTTTATTTGATGGTTTTTGGGTTTTTTCTCTTCTTGATAGTTCCTTTATTGTTTTGTATAATTCCTTGCTGTTACTAGTTTTTGCTGCTGCTTCTACTTTCATTGCTAAGCCTTCTAAATACTGTTTTTTGTCATTTTTAAATCTTTTCTTGACTTCCTTGCTTGCATTTGTGTATCCTTTCTGCTTTCCTTCTTTCTCGTTTTCGTTTCGAGAATGTAATACGCGTTGTTTCCATTCTTTCCCCATTTTAACTTTCTCCCATGTATCTTGGATTATCCGTTCTGCATGTTGTCTCATTTCTTGTTGAAGTATTTGTAGACTAGGTTCTTGGAACGTCTTCTTGCATTGTTGCCATACGTCTTCCACGGTCAGGTTATAATCTATTTCTATTGCTTTCCGTTGTATTTCATTAATTAGTTCTAGTTTTATTTGTGGATTATTTAATTTCTCCATTTCGTAGCACGTCCTATGCTGCTGTTTTCTTGATTTTTTTTTGTTTTACAACTTTACACTGGATTTTTGCTGTTATTAGATGGTGGTCACTACCAATGTCGCTCCGCTTTTTACTGATTCCAATGTGGTCTATTTGATTTTTAACTTTCTGGTTGGGGGATATCCATGTTTCCTTGTGGCACCGTTTATGGACAAATAATGTACCACCTATTACTATATCACGGTTCCCGCATAGTTCTATAAAAAGTTCCACGTTCTCGTTTCTAGTTCCCGTTCCTTGTTTCCCCATAATATGCTTTAAACCAGGGCTGTGCAACT